>JAMXBB010000001.1:40183708-40361555 GCA_024138015.1 Lumnitzera littorea | reverse complement strand
ATATATGTATATATATATATATATATATTTAGTTTAAGTGTTTTTAGCATTAAGTTTTTTTAGGATTTCCTCATATAGAAAACTATTTTCTTAAAATAAAAACAATAAAAAATCCCTTTTTTAAAATAATAATATTTTTAGAGTATTTCTTTATAAAATAAAAATACTCAAGAATTGGAACCTCGTTGAACTTTTTTTTAAATAATCTGAATCAATTAAAACGTAAATCCAATCAGTTTTCAAAATTAAAATTAACCAACATACTAAAGTTTTCGAAAAGAACTACGATCGTCTTATCTTAACTAGCGAGTACATAGGCATCTTCGAGGTGACGATAAAAATATGTAGAAACTTAGGTTCTTTTCCTTTTGATTATTTATTTATTTTTTTTTTTTTGAAATATTATAATTAAAAGAATAATCCTAATTTCGGTATATAAATAGTGGTGTCCGTTAGGGTTTAATAGGTTAGCCCCTGAATTCGGAACCCTCTAGTTCTTCATTAAAATTGAAATCAAAGATCGATAGCTAAATTGTAATCAATCCACCCAATTGATTACGATTGTCTTCCTTTTTCTTGACTCTAGTTGGGTGGCGACTCCAAAAATTTTTCTAAATAAAAAACTAGAATTTTCCAATTTCTTTAATCGATGATTAATATTAAATGGGTGAGGGTTTAGTATTAATCAGAAATAGGGAATTCAATTTTAAATAGAAAATCAAAAAATCAAGCTCGACAAGGGGTTTTAGTATTAGTTCTTATATAAGGGTATCATAGGTATTATTTTATTTTTGGTAGATAGTTATATATATTAGTTTAGGGGTTATTAGGATTGGTTATTTTTTAGGATTTGGTCTCATTTAAGGATTTATCATATAGAAAGTTGTTTTTCTTTAAATAAAAATTAATAAAAGACCCTTTTGAAAATAAGATTTTTTAGAGTTTTGTTTTTTTTAACAATAATACTCAAGAGTTAGGACCCTTTAGATTTTTAAAATAAACTAAATCAATAACAATGTAAAATTGGTTGATTTTCAAAAATTAAAGTTAATCAACACACTAAAGTTTTTCGAAAGAACTACGATCATCTGATCCCGGCTAACGGGTACGTAGGCACCTTCGGGGCAACAATAAAATATGTAGAAACTTAGGTTCTTTTTTCTTTTGATTTTTATTTATTTATTTATTTATTTTAAATATTATAATTAGAAGAATAATTCTAATTTCGGTAAATAGATAGTAGTACCCGTTAAAGTTTAATAGGTTAGCCCCCAAACTTGAAACCCTCTAGTTTTTCATTCAAATTGAAATTAAAGACTAGTAGCCAAATCGTAATCAATCCACCTAATTGATTATGGTTTCTTTCCTTTTTCAGAACTCCAGTCGGGTGGTGACTCCAAAAATTATTTTCAATAAAAAACCGGAATTTTCCAATTTTTTTAATCAAGGATTAATATTAAATGGGTTAGGGTTTAGTATTAATTGAAAATAGGGAAATTAATCTTAAATAAAAGAAACCGAAAAATCAAGCTTGACAATAGGCTCACACATAACCCTAGAGACTTTAACAAGAAGCAACTTATTATGAAATAACCCTAAATAGCTAGGCAAATATATAAAAATGAAAACTAAATATGAAATATCCCTAAGAACGATGGATACAAAAAAATAGCACATATTAACTGACTAAAAACAAACTGACTAAGCTAAATAACCCAAGGAAATAAAATAGGAAATCATGGACAAATCTTCATTACTAAGTCTTTGTGAAACTAGCTTGGAAAGCATGTCTTCAGTGCCTTAGGTGCAAGAGTGGTTGTGATGTGTATCACAACAATAGATCTCAACAACTCAGAATGAAGGCAATCTAGGTTCAAAATGAGTCCTTCTAGCTTAAACTTGAACCTGGCAAGCATTGATCAACCTCGGCTTCGAACAAGTTTTCCTTGACTTAGATGTAGTCGAAGGCTAATTCCCATCAAGTTGACCATGTTCCATTTTACAAATGATAGTAAATTGTGAGTATGATAAGGATATTCACTACTACCATTATCTTTAGCATGAAAATACAGAAGGAACCATACTTAGAAGCTCAGTGACCATCTATTCTAGCCTTGTTCCAAGAGTTTTCAAAATATTCCATTGGATTATGGTTTGTTAAGCTTAACAAGGTAAATATCCCCTTACTCCTTAACATGCAACGCTAGATTATACGCATCTATAGAGTTTTTCTTGTAGATTGTTGGAATGATCCATTGATCATTGGTATGCCTATGCATCATACAAGTGTGTTAACTTAAAGATCATCATTTCATTCACGTATTGGAGACATATGCTAAAAATAGATTAAATTAGTGTGTCGCTTTGAACAAAATAGTACATAGACTTCACTAAAACTTCAACTCTTCTATCCTGTGGCAACAACAACTTCCTAACCTTAAGCTCTCTAAGTGAAAAACTACATCTTTAACCTCCTCTAATGGTATAGGTGCATATAAGACAAAATTCATGTCTATAGTGATCACTTCATCAACCCATTCCAAACAAGCTTGAAAATTTCCAATGCCACCGATATTGAATAACTTGAGATAATGGTCAATAAACATACTCCCAATCTCCATCTTAGACACAATTATGATACCATCACTTCTTTTAAATTTGAAGATTTTATTTCTCTATCTTCTACTCATTGTAGTGTGATGAAAAAATGTTGTATTCTTATCCCCTTATATAAGCTAGTTAGTCCAAGATCATTGATACTAAAACAATTCCTCCTTATACCATATCTCTTCAATTAAGTCTTAAATTGCTTCCTCCACCTCCAAATTCCCTCCATTGTGTTGTGATTGTAATGCTACCAACCTTTGTTTGAGTTCACTAATGCACTTATTATTTGGCAAATCACTATGGCTCTACTTGGTAAGTTTAATGTTACATAGATGAAGTTTATCCATAATGTTTCTCTAGTTAGCTATATCAAGACTGCCTGATAGGAATCAAACTACCAAACTAATAACTTGAGCTTGAGCACGAGGTCTTAAAGGACTAGTGAAGCAAATTCTACTACTCCAACCATCTCCTATCGAAGCCAAGTTGATTCTTACTGCCAACCAACTCCATATGTCAAGTCAAGTAACTTCTCATCTCTCAGTAGTTAAGTGTTAACCTAAAGTATGTTCTACTAACAATTTGACCCCTCATACATCTACTCAGCCATGACCATGCCAACCTCCAACTCAGTGGTATTGATGCTAAGAACCTCAATACACATCTACCCTTACGTCTTCTTAAAAGGACCTTAGGTCTACTCAGTACCTTTACTCAACACCCTTGCTCGATGACCTCCATCTTAACTGTACCATTTGTCTATTTCTATCAGAAGTGTCTCTAATGACCTATCACCATGTGTCTAGCCTTACGTTAAAGGATTCTGCTACATTAATCATTGATTTCACTAATTTTTCATTTTTACCCTTTATTATTCCTTATACATTACTTATTTTAGGTAATACCCTTTTTATCTTTTCCATATTAGGTAGGATTCTCTAACATTTTGGGAATAACTACCCTTGTAATATGTAGTCACAAGAATCATCATACATTCAATATTGAATATACTTCCCCTTTTTATGAGCTAAGTGCACTTACTTAGCTACTTAGCTCTTTTACTTTTATTCTAACCCTTAAGTAAGGCTAGGTAATAAATACCCATCATTGGGCCAGCTTGTACATCATATTGAGTTGAGCTATAAGTCCTTAGTAGTTCCTTGGTGCATCATATCCTCGGAGCTAATCATGGATTTCGCTTATTTTTCTTTCATTGTTGTTTGTGTGTTTCTCATTCCTTCTTTATTTTCAAAATTTCTGCAAGCTTAAAACCACCCCAATACCGTCACCCTTGTCAACCCTCGGCGTGATATATCATCTTAGTATTAAAGCGGAGGTTCATTTGGGTAAGTTGTGTTTAAGCTTTCTTGTGACCAATGTTTATTGTGATAATATGTTATAGTTGTGTAAAGATTAGTTATGAGTGTTTAAGTAAGCAAGAAAGCATAGTAATAGCTTGCTATGGTCGTACACTATGTTTTACCTTGTTTCAAACATACAAAAACAGAGCAAGTTTCAACTAGATTTGTTGTTCTTCAAAAGTAATTGCCATGTTGATAGTTAGATTAAAATTTCGCATTGGGGGAAGAGTATGTGTGAGGTGTTTAAGTTAAAAAGGCAGTTTATGTTGTTTTATGGATTCCAAGTTTATTTACTAAGTTTTTATCAAGAGGATGATGGATCCTAGTGTCAATGCCAATATTGGAGATGACAATAATAGTGTTGTCTACCATGGATGATAACCCTAAGGTACACCTAAAAGTATAGATGAACGAATTGATGAAATAGCTAACCATATAGCAGAACTTACAAAGGTTGTACATGCATTGGCCTTTCGACCTACCAAGGCCGTACAAAATACTTCCTAAGCTACTCAATCTATGAGAGGATAGATCCTAGCTCGACAAGATCAAGGTGGAGAAATAGGAGGACGTATTAGGAGAAGGATTAACTTAGGTAATATGGATGAAGGAGAAAAACAACACAATGAAGAAAAGGAGCGAGCTGGAGCACCCCTAACTACCAACCATATGAAGCTTCAATTGTTCTAGGATGTAGATGACTATCTAGATTTGGAGGAGAAGGTTGAACATGTTTTTTACTATTATAAATATATGGATAATAAGAATGTGAAGGTTGTTACAGCAGAATTCTTATGGTATGCTGCATTATGGTGGAAGAACTTCCAAACCATGAGGAAGTGAGAAGGATACAAAAAAACTAGCAACTAGCCCAAGATGAAAAGAATTCTTAGAAATAGGTTCATGCTAAATACCTACATATAGGATGCTTTTGCTAGACTTCGGGAGCTAGAATAAGAGAGTCGAATTGTTGATTAGTATGTTTAGGAGTTCCAAATGCTTATGATCCAATGTGAAGTGGATGAGCCATCAACCAAATAATGTCCAAATTTCTTACATGATTAAGAAGCAACATTTGAGATATCATGGAACTCCAATAGTTTACTATGTTGGACGAGGCTATAAGAATAACCCAGTGAGTAAAAAGATAGAGGAGGAATAGACGAAGTTGAACTCCGACAAGCCAACCTATACAATCAACCTAACCTACTCAAGGAAGTTACTAAGCTCAACAAAGTGCCAAGCTAAGCTAAAGAATAGACGTCAGAGTTGAATAGAAGAACCAATTAGCTGATAGCAATGTACACCAAGAACCTACAAGAAAGGACAAGGATCTAGAAGGAAGATGAGTTAGATCAAGTATTTTAAATGCCAAGGGTTTAGGTACATAGCTGCTTGGTATTTGAACTAAAGAATCATGATTATCAAAGGAGATGTCCTGAAGCTTGACGTGGATAGCACTAATGAGGAGCCTGAGAAGGAAGTTACTCTTGAGGGACATACCTCCCATGAGGAAGAGCATATTGAAAAAGATGTGTTTGCAGAAGACCTAGATAAAATAACTTTGGTTGTTCAACGTATGATGAGCATAAACCCTCTACTGAGGAGGAGTAGAGAGAATTTGTTTCACATCACATGCAAGGTGAAAGTAGATTTGTGTGCTCATAATGGATAGTGGGAGCTACACTAGTGTGGCATCTACTTACTTGGTTAAGAAGCTCAAGTTGCCAACTATCTCACATCCAAAGCCATATAAGTTACACTAGCTAAATAAGAAAGGAGCATTACATGTCACTCAACAAGTGTTGTTGCCGATCTCCATTGAAAATTATTATGATGAAATTCTTTATGACATGCTGCCCATATGTACGTCTCATGCGTTACTAAGCTAACCTTGGCTTTTTGATCAGAGGGTTATTCATGACAATTTTAGGAACACATATGTGTTTGAGAAGGATGAGGGGAAAATCACCTTGATTCCTATGACCATGAGTTAAGTGAGTGAATTACAAGCCCAATTGGCCTAAGGATTAAAGAAGGCTTTAGTATTAAGTAGAGATAAACTTTAAGTTGCCATCAAATCTAACCTACTGACTTTCCTATTAGTGAAGAGACTACTGGAATTGAGGGTACAAGTGAAACTACCAAAAGAGGTCGAGAAGTTGCTCAAAGAATATTCCGACCTATTTCCCAAATAGTTACTCAAGGGATTACCCCCATTTCAAGGAACTAAGCACTGCATTGACTTGATGCCTAGCACTGCACTGCTAAACAAGCTAGCTTATAGAATGAATCTTGAGCAAGCTCCAAAGCTTCAAAAACAAGTCAACAAGCTATTGGAGAAAAGATATGTGAGACAAAGTCTTAGCCCTGTACTGTGTTTGCATTACTTATGTTGAAGAAGGATGGTACTTGGCATATTTATATGGATAGTAAAGCTATCAACAAGATTACTATCAAGTACTGATACCCCATCCCAAAGCTAAACGAGATGTTAGATAAACTGAGTGGTGCAAAAGTGTTTAGTGAGATAAACTTGAAGTCAGGGTGCCACCAGATTCGAATAAGACCAAAGGATGAATGGAAAATAGCTTTTAAGACCTAACATGCCTTATATGAGTAGATGGTCATGACTTTCGGATTATCAAATGCCCCAATCACTTTTATGATACTAATGAATCATGTTTTGAGAGATCTAATGCAAAAAATTTTCGTCATCTACTTTGATGACATCCTTGTCTATAGTGCCAACCGAACAATGCATACTAACCATCTCTGAGCTATTTTCAATGTCCTCTAAAGGGAGAGATTATTCGAAAACTTAAACAAATGTTGTTTCTGCCAAGAAGAAGTGATCTTCCAAGGTTATGTGGTTAGTGGAGGAGGACTGAAAGTTGATGAAGAGAAGGTATGAGCCATTGTTGATTGGCCGACCTTAACCTCATGTGCCGAGGTGAAGAGTTTCTATGGATTGGCATCGTTCTACCAATGGCTTATCCGTAGATTCAATAGCATAGTTGTACCTCTGACTAAGCTAACAAAGTAGAATGTGAAGTTCAAGTAGGGAGAGAAAGAAGAGAGGAGTTTTGTTGAGGTAAAAGCAAGGTTGACCATTGCCCCAATCTTGGCCCTACGAGACTTTGATAGAGTATTTAAGCTTGAATATAATACGTAAGGTGTTAGTAGCATAGGAGCTGTGCTAATGCACAAAAGCCAACCTATCACTTATCATAGTGAGAAGCTTAGAGGAGTGCAATTAAACCATTCTGTGTATGACAAAGAACTTTTGGCCTTAATCTAAGCTCTTTGCATATGTCAACATTGCATTCTGCCAAAAGAATATGTCATATACATAGATCATGAGTCTAAGATATTTGCGAAGCCAATCCAAGCTTTTTAAATGCTAAGCTCAATGGATTGAATTTCTAGAGGGATTTAATTTTGTCACTAAATACAAGTAAGGCAAGAATAATGTAGTTGTCGATGCTTTATCAAGAAGACATGTTTTTCTCACTGAGTTGCAAACTAGGTTGTTAGGGTTTGTAAGCATTAAAGAATAATATCAAAATGATTCTAATTTTAGCCATATATATAAGCATTATAGAGAAGGAAGAACAGTAGATGAGTACCATATGGAGGATGGTTATCTATTATGAAGTGGCAAATTACGTATGCCAACCTATTCAATTAAAGAGCTACTAATGAGAGAAGCCCATAGTGGAGGACTCTTTAGCCATTTTGGGGAGAAGAGGACATATGAGCTATTGAGTGATAGTTCTTTTAGCTAAAGATGAGGAGAGATGTATACTGAATGATAAAGAGCTATGCTACTTGCAAAGGGGCCAAATGTTGAGCCAAACAAGGAAAAGCAATGCCTTTGCCTATCCCAACCCAACCTTAGACTAAGTTGAGCATGGATTTTGTCTTGTGCTAGAAGAATTTGATTGATTGGGATGTCTATTTGCCTATGGTGGAATTCTCTTACATCTACACTCTAAACGACACCACCAAACAAACACCCTTTGAAGTCATCTATGGCTTCAATCTAGAACTACCCCTTAACCATGCCCCTATACCCATGTCCGAGCAAGAAGACCCTGATACAAGAGCCCAAGCATAATCTTTGCAGTAGATCTATAAGAAAGTTACCCGGCAGATTGTCTAAGTTACCAAAAGAATGTAAGAAAGAAGTAAAGGAAGAAGGTTAGCATAATTTCAACCTGGAGATTTGGTATGGCTACACTTAAGTAAGGAGAGGTTCCCGAACAAAAGATATAATAAGTTGTTTACTCGAGCCAAAGGTCCCTCTAGAATACTGCAAAAAATCAACAACAATGCCCCTTGACTAGAGTTACCCGAAGACTATGGAGTCTCAACAACCTTAACATTGCCAACCTTTGCCCCTATTAACCTAAGAAAAAATTGAATGAAGACCAACTGGATTTGATTTCAAATCCAAATCAACCTAAAGGGGATGATAGAAATCGAACTACTGAACCAATAACTTAAGCTCAAGTATAAGGTCTTGAAGGATTAGAGAAGCAGATTCTACTACTCCAGCAATCTCCTGTTGAGGCCAAGTTGATTCTCACTGTTGACCAACTCCATATGCTAAGCTAAGTAACTTCTGATTTTTCAATAGTCGAGTGCTGACCTAAAGCATGCTCCATCAACAATCCGACCCCTCACACATCTATTTGGCCATAACCATACTGACCTCCGACTTGGCAGTAGTAGTGTCGAGAACCCCAATACACATTTGTAGCCATGTCTTCTTGGAAGGAGCTCCGGTCTACTCAACACTCGTGCTTGGCAACCTTCATCCTAACTTTACCATTTGTCTGTTTCTACTAGAAGCGTCTCCAATGACCTATCACCATGTATCTAACCCTATGCGAAAGGATTTTGCTATACTAATCATTGATTTTTGAAATTTTTCATTTATACTCTTAATTATTCCTCTTACATTACTTCTTTTAGGCAATATCCTTTTTGTATTTTCTATATTAGGTAAGATGCCCTAATATTTCAGGTATAAATACCTTTATAATATGTAGCTGCAAGAATCATCATACATCAAATATTGAATATGCTTCCCCTTCTGTAAGCTAAGAGCACTTCTCTCTTTTACTTTTATCCTAACCCTTAAGCAAGGCTAGGTAGGAGTACCTTCATTGGACCAGCTCATGTACTATATCAAGTTAAGCTATGAGTCCTTGGTAGTTCTCTAGTGCATCATATCCTCAAAGCTAATCGTAGGTTTTGCTTATTTACTTTCATTATTGTTCAGACGTTTCTCTTTCCATCTTCATTTTCAAGCTTTCTACAAGCTTAGACCCACCCTGTTACCATCGCTCTTGTTAGCCTTCGACACAACATATCACTGCCATTTTAACATTCCTGCACAATCTACCCGCATTCATCTAACATTCTCCACATCTTATCAAAACAAAACTTCTTCTTACCTCTAACATCTATGAAATCTAAATGAATTATGGGGTTAACATGTTCTGAGTCACTAGCTAGTTCATGAATAATTCTTGTTCATGGAAATCAATCTAACCATTTAATTAAAGCCAATCTTTTATCAATCCTTGTTTTAATAAGTGCACCATTATGCTGCTTGTTACACCAAGTAAAAGGTTATCCAACAAACCCTAAGTCATGGAAATTAGCTTAGGATATCATGTTTTAGAACAAAATAATCTGCTTTTTATCCCTTCTATTTCCTCCAATTTTCTTAGTATCATCAACAATCTCATAAAAATCACCAACACATAACCAAGGGCCATCAACCAGATTTGACAACTCATTTAAATACAACTCCACCTTTTCCTAGTAACTATTAGGAGCACAACACTAGGTGACATAACCAATTAGAGTATCATCCTCCATACAAACTTTTGAGTGTATGTACTATCTACAACTATCCAAGCTACATATCCTCAGATCCACATTCTACCATAATATTAAAACCCTACATCAACCCCTTGATGGCACATAGAATCAATTAGGAAATCAAAGCCTTTTCTTATTCTCTCTAATTTCCTCTTTATATTTCTTGTCTCCATCAAGAACACCACACATGAGTTATATTTATTAACAAGGTATCTAAGGTTAGGAATTGCCAAAGAGGACCTATACCCTTAATAATTCCATAATAAGTAAATAATGGATAACTGGCTTTTAAGTGTCAACCCTTACCTTTACTTAAGCTACATTCATTAATAGGGTCCTCATATAACTCAACTGTTTCTTCAACTACCTTGTACCCTCTTCCTTTCTTAACTCTATATTTTGTAGAGTGTCTTCTTTAGCTTCTCTTTTTACCTTCTTACCTCATGTGTACCTCTACTATACTAATTGTAATTAATAAATTTTCCTCTTTTATTTATTACAGGTAGCACATCCCCTTTAGGTCACCTGATTGCAAGCTTTAGAAAGGCCTCTATAAGCATTAACTAGTTGAGCAAGATAGAGAAGTTGTCTTACTCATAGCTATTAGAGCAATTGTCATCTCCTCTTGAAGATACACCTTTCTACCATGCATCCTCTTCTTTCAAAGGTAGCACGACAAAATATTTCTTACCTTTGCTAATTTCTTTCCATGTGAGATTGGCATAAGATGGTTGCAAGGCTTTAACATAGCATGAATTAATTGTTTGCAGTTGAAGGTTTTGTCTTAAAGGAATACATCAAGTTAGGAAAGGTTATTAATAAGACACAGGCTGTGTTAATTTTATTTTGCTAATTATTTGGTGTAGTTCTTAGGGAAGATTAATGGTATGTGATTCGTATATAGCTAATGCATGGTTAAAAGGTGAAGTTGAGTTTTCAGGCTATATTGGTTTTAGAGTATTATGTATTTGTTTTATATTTTAGGTTTTATTTTTTTAATTATTATAATTTAGTTTTTTTTTTTGTATAATTATATGATATTGACATGCATAATGAGTGGATTGGAGAATATACATGTCATGTATCCATTGGCTTATTGTACTTATTAGACTAAGGTATATAATTAGATAAATAGAAACTTCAGGTATATAACTGTAAAAAGTGACAAAACTAAGATGTAAATTATGATATTATCCCTTTATTTTATATAGATTGGCCATGTAGTTTGTGTGCAACCCATTCAGTTCAAACATATTCTTGTTCCTACAACTAAACTAAGTACGCTTCTGTTAGGAGAAAGGTAATAGTATTATGGATTTTTTCTCCATTAAGATTTCTATGTGCATGTGTCACGGGCGGATTCCGTCGCTCGACCCCGTGCGGCACTTAGCGTTCCTGACCTCACTAAGGAAGGCTAAGTCAGCCTATAACACACTCACAATGTTAGAGAGAGAAAGTAGAGAGAGAAACTCTGATAGTATATTGTATTCACTCAAATCCCTTTCTTCTTACATCTGAGGGGAATACCCCTATATATACAGAAAGCCTTTACAATCTAATGGTTAAGATCAATTCGATCTAATGGTTACAATTGATTCCCAACTACTACCTTTACCTACCTCCACCTACTACTATACAAGATTCTGGACTCTTCTGGAACCTTCTAGAGCTTTTCATCATCTATAAGCTTTTAGTGGGCTTGGGCTTTCGTCTTTGGGCCTTAGGAACCTCTTAAGAATGGCCCACTTCGGGAGGTCCGTAACACATGGTGCATAATCATATATTGCCTTGTTAGTTAAAGATAATGCTCCTACATTAACTAATCAAAAAAGCCTTTTTGTTTAGAAAAGTGTTTGGACCTTTTATTTTGAATTCTAATTTTAATTAACTATTGTATTTAATTTATTTATGCCAATTATTTGACTTGAGAAAATAAAAATGAGTTTTGTGCTTCTTAAAAACAAGCTTAGGAAAAAAGAAAATTAAAATATAAAATCCCATAATAACCAATATATTATGATAAATTTGTTGTTCAAAGGGTGTAATGCCTTATATGGAGGTCTGGTAGAAACATCTTAAAGCTGTTACGTCACATAAGTGTCCATTGTGTAATAACCATCTTAAGGGTTAGAGATCATAAGACCCTATTTATTTATTTGATTATTTTACCTAATTGTATTATATATAAGTCATGATATAAAAATAACCACGGGATTCAATGTCTCCATACTTTCTAAGATTGCAAAGAATCGAAATCCTCTAGCAAATAGTAAAATGTAGTATTTACATTTCTACATTTAGACTTATTCAAAATAAACAATATTCTTATCTCTCAATAGAACCTCTTATAAAGATTACTGAAGTGACTCTTATATGTTCCAATTCTTAGCCCATCCAATGTCTCGACTGCTGTCTTGCAAGAAAACTGAGAGGAATGAGCCAAAGAACCATAAGCTTAGTAAATGATAAGAGACTCACCTCATGCCATAACACAACAGCAATCAAGGTTTTTAAACAATTCATGTGCAATGCATGAGCAACAAGTATGAACTCTGATCAATTCAAAGATCATTTTGATTCCATTAGGCACACAGTCTTTTGATAACCATGTGAAGTTGAGAATATAACTCCTCCTTAACCCAAGTTAGGAATAGTCATCTAAGCCCATGTCTCTACTCTTAATAGAAAACTCATTGTTACCTTGACCCACTATTTAGGCCCTTATTCTTTCTAGTAATCCATCTTGATAGCCATCATTTTGCTAGATCCTTTCCCTACAACGACATCCTCAAAGTCGACCTACTAGTCAAAGGAGGAGCCAGCGTAGGCTCCACTTATCTCCTACCATGACCATTAAAGAGACATGAGTAGCTATTAGTACACATTGTGCAATGCATGTCTCAATTAAGTGTCTTTAGACAGACTATCTTATATCTAGTTATTAGTGACCAAACAATATATCGCAAACACTTAGTATCGATACAAAGTATAATTGTTTTGATAATGAAAACAAGGTATGCTTAGGTACTTATTTAGCAGATAAATCCAAGCACATCCATAGCACAAGCATAAACAACCTACTTACAATCGAGTAAAATAAACCCACCTACCTGCGCTCTTTATCAATCATTCCTAGAAGCCTCTAATAAGGTTACAAATCTAGCCTATTGGTCCTAGACAAGATAAGGTATAGGGTCAAAATATAACACTTAGGTGAGACCAACTTAGTACACTTACCCCTTTAATTTACCCCGATATACTCATAGGTACTGATCATGTAATATCATTGTACATTAATTTTATATCTGAAATCCTTTTAGTGCATATAGAAGGAACTTCTATTGTTACTTAAGTTTTCCACTATTTTAAGGAATCTTTGCTAAAGAAGTATTTTTGTTATTTAAAATTATTTATATATATATTATAGAAATTTCAAGATTACCACTAAAAATCCACTTATTTCTTTTAATTAATTTTATTGATACATAAGTACTAAGGATATCAATTTATATAAGTTTTCAACCGTAGAAAATTTCATCAATTTTTAGAATCAGCCCTTACTTTCACATTCTTACAAATTGCTTATTAACACCCATTTTTCTTAAAAGAAAGTTTGCAACAAGCTTTAGATTTCATAAGGAAAAAATTCTACATTCTTAATCTAAGGTAAGTTCTCATAATTTTATTATTTCGAGCTATTTTTCTTTAATACATAGATTTATCCACCTATTAATTATTAAAAGTCACATGAAAACTCAAGATTTCTGTGATCTAATTATAGTAAACCATATAAGGTCAAACTATATTAATCCAATATATTATGCTATTATCTTACAATAAATTCACAATTATTAGATACCTAATTGTAATTCCTTTAAATGCTAAATAAATGTAAAAATTTTGAATATTTTATAAATCTTCTTTATATATATTAAATAGAGCTAAAAACATACCTTATGCTAAGTTTGATGAAGAGAAGGGGTTGTTTGCAATACTTTCCAAATTTAAAGAGTGTCCTTTGATATTGGTGTGATGGTTGTGGTAGCAGATTGATAATTGATAGCACCTTGATAGTGATACATTAAAGTAAGAATGGTGGGCATGGTGATGATAAGAGGGTCTTACGTTTATTTATTTACTGGGTGATATATATATATATATATATATACTCGTAACGGTAATAGGAGCAATTTATCGATTGAAATAATATATTAGCTCCTTTTATCCAACATAGCTAAATTTCATGGAGCTAATCATTCAAGGTCTTCAAACGAGTCGCAGCCCTCTTTATAGCAAGTTCTGGCGGTGGACGTTTCCTTGACGAGCAAGCATATTAGAGGCGGTTCGACAAATTGATGGAACGTCCTTCATGACTTGTAGTCCATGTCCACTGCAATTCATGACTTCCGACTCGGGGATAAGTTTTAATTTTACTTCTTATATTTTTATTACCATATTATATTACTAATATTTTATTTGTTATACTTATCCTTAGCCAAATTCTTATCCTTCTCTGGTATGTTTTTTCTTTTTCTTTTTCTTTTTCTTTTGTCCTTTCTCTTTATTATTTTATTACTTAGTATAGTTGCCATTGTTTAGTTTTAAGTAATAAAAATATTATATGTTAAACCAATATTCATGTGTTGGTACAAACTGTATAACTTTTAGGGTATAATTTTTCCTATATCCATTATTTATTAAAGCCAAAAGAAAAGGGTTTAAGTGAGATATGATTTCATGGTATATACTGAATCTTGATTTATTGACTATAAAGTAATTGGGATTTAACCGAATTAACTTTATCTTCTAAATGATATTGGTTACATTTTAACTTATTTTTTAAATATGACCTGATATGATTATTTCTTCTAACTTTTGAGGTCCATATTATCATTTTATGTTATCTAAAATAAAATTTTCCCTTGTCCTAAATTTCGAGACATAGCCCTATATACTTTTGTTAACGTTTTCACTTAATAAAGTGTATATAACATGACATTCTTGATATATCGAATTTTACTTCACTTGACTTTTGCCATATTCTGAATGTTACTAGCTCCAAATTAGGGCATTCCTATGTAAGTTGGATTCATAGACTTAATATTGCATTAGTAATTGGGAAAATTTGAAGACCTTGCATCTTTACTATTTCGAGTATAACTTTTCTTAGATTTAAATGAGTCTTGATTTTATGATGTCATTTTGATATTTTTATTCTCATAACAATTTTTTATAGTCTAAATTTTATACTATTAAATGTTTAGTAAAGTTTGTAGGTTGTAATTTTTATTTATATACTTTAACCCATTCTAAAAGAGAAAATTGTTTCATCAAGGATATAATCTACTCAAAAGCTAGCTAGTCGAGATCATAGGACATTGCAAAAGGAGAACACTCGTAATAAAGAAGTAAAATTGTATCTTAAAAATTTTATATCCGAGAAGATTACTTCAAGAATATTTTGAAATTATATCAAAATATGGCTCTAGAAAATAGCTACAAAATACATAAACCTTAAAAATATGAGCTCATTTGACACTTCTGGAAGCAATGCTCCTGCTTGATTAATTGGTTTCTTTCGAAAAAATTTGTTGGTCTCAACTCAAAACCACCATGAATGGTTGGCATAACAGGGAAATCTTCCTGGTAAGGATTGTGATGTAACCCTACTGTATACCATAAGACAATGTCTGTATTTTCAATCTTTCTATTCCTGTAGCAATCAAATGAAATTCCCAATTTAGCTCAACATTAATAATCATACGATATTCAATCGTTGAATCAAGCAAGGACTTAGACAAAATTACTCCATTTCTGCCAAATTTACTCAAGGAAACCCAAAATAATGTACGATTATATCGAAGCATATATGGTCAAAATATTTTATAGTGGTCTAAATGACTATTATATTATGAAATAGTCAGTCTCAGTCATAATATGTCCATTTTTAAGGGTTTTAGACACAACCTTTACAAATCTAGTAATTTCTATTAGAAGTATTTTCTCACGGGAAATGGATAGTGGTTAGAATTAATTTATTGGGCATCTAAGTAACATGACTTTTTAAATCAAATAAATAAATGTTACCTCAACTGATATTTAGTTCTTCGCAAAATACAATATAAGGAAAATAACCTTTTACAACTCAAGAAGAAGAGTATCATGTCGTGCCTCTTTATAAGTTCATGTTCTAATTTGTTAATTCATCATGTGCAGCATGTATGTTATGCACTTATTTTTGTCTTACAGGTGTGTAAAATCATTGAAAAATCATCAAAATTGGTCAAGCCTAAGAACTAAGAGCAAAAGACCAAACCCATTGGAAAACACGAGCAACCAAGGCAAAATGATTCAAATGTTAGGGAGGACCTTCAAATCTCATGAATATTGCCAGTTTCATTTGTATATTACTTCGTGAGAGTCAGATGAAAGCCTCCCATATTTAGACCGTGTCTCCCTATACTTTATAAAGATTATACAAGAATTAACCATCTTAATAACATTCAAACTACATAGACACTTCCATCAAATCTCCCTACTTACGTTTGGACAAAGTCAAGCGGGGCATTTATGAAACCACATTAAGGACTTCAATCAATTCTTATTCCATGTGATTTGAACAACGTCACGTATTTATTGACATGGTAGTAGCATTATACATACCTTTTGAAAAAGCCCTAACTACAGTTAATAAGGATTCTTTTGTATGCTTCCAGTTTTAGCTCTCTAAAACCTTAAACAATATTGCTAGCCTTAGACTAACTTAGGTAAGTGGATTTTATTGATGTCATGCCTTACTAAAGCTCTTCTTATTCTATATCATTTATTGAGCTACTTGAACATAGTTTAATGGAAAATTTTAGCATGCTTAAATTATTTGTTCTTGATTTGTTTTTAAAACTAGTAGCTAAGCAGTCATAGAGGTTCACAATTAGTTTAAAGTACAATCTCTTTTATTCAGTTCATTGATAGGAATCTAGTGTCTACCACTCCAAATCACTAGAGCTAGAGCCTAAGGACATGTCAACTTAACACTTAGAGTATGTTAGAATGAAATATGCATGCATCAAAACTACTTCAATTGCATGCCCCTTATCTAGCATTCGAATGAAGTGTAATATAGAGAAGTGGCAATTAGCCATTCAGTTTCTTGTTTAAACAAACCTATAGAAGTGCCCACATGATCACAAAAGTTGGGTACTAAGTTACTTTGTTTAGATGTGCCATTGGACCATTTGATAAGTGGCCAACCTAAAGCTATCTTCTAGGTTTGATCGGATGGATCAATACTAACATTAGACTAAACCCCATAAAATTCAAGCTACACAACGTATCATTAGAATAAGTCCCCTATTACTGTTAGACCTCATTTATTTATTATTTGATTTAATTACTTATTTGCCCTTAATGTCATGAGAAGTCTATTATAGATCCTTTAGTGTATTTTAAATAGAATTACTTAATATGCCAAAACCCTCATAGAGTTCTACTTCCCTAATTCTTATATTTATCATCCTTGGTGAACACAAGTCATTCTAAATTCTATGCTTTATACTAGATCAGAGATAATCCACTGCAATTTCTTTTGGTGCGTAATATCTAAATGATGATATGGAAAATCCAGTAATTTAATTCATCTAATTTGATATCAATTTAGGGGTCTTAGGAACATCACATTTGGTATTAAAAGTGAAGGTAAGTTTTCCTTACATTTTTCCTTTTATTTTAGATCTTAAAATGAAAATTTAAAAAACATAGAACCTAGTATGAAAAGGTAGGAAAAACTTACATTTTTTTTATTAATTTCCTTAAAGAGAATATGGAGTCTCTATCTCTAGACCTTGAAGATAACAAACTCAGTGTGCTATCATAGACCCCATTATTACTTATTAGAAGAAATTAATAAGATAAACTAAGAGGAAAGTTTAAATAATGACAATTATGGGAGTGGAGAGGTGAATGGTAATAAGCAATGCACATTCAATTATTACAATACACATAATATCATAGGTATTAATCTTATTGTAGTGAGCCTAATCATGAATAGGAAGAACTTTAAGCCAAAACCCCATTGACCCCATCAACCCAATAAGACCAATTTGGCAGTAGTGTCAACAAGAATCAAAACACTCACAATAAAATTTTTGGTATTTATGATACCATAAAGTTAAAATTGGGGCAAGGATGCATTAGACTTAAGTTGTTCCCATTCTCATTAGGAGATAAGGCTGTGGTACTTCTTAATTCATAACACCCTCGTATCTTCACAACATAGCTAAGTTGTTAGGGCCTTCTTAGCAAAATATCTTCCTTCTGGTAAAACTACTAAGCTTCAAATAATATTACTAGTTTGGTTCAACCAGATACGAAGGAATTATACAAATGGGAGTGACACAAATAGCTTAAATGAAGTATCCAACCATAGACATCTTGATTAAGTTCTCATGGAAACCATTCAAAATAGTTTGATCCATTCAATGAAGATTATCAATAGTGCTCTTATAAAAATATATAATAAGGAAGTTTACCAATCGCTGGAAGGGTTTGCCTCTAATAATCTTCAATAGGGTACTAAGCAAATCTACCTCAGAGAGCCACCAACCTTCATGATATATAAGCTGTGACCATGTTTAGAGCTAAGCCCAACAACTTGACCTATTTATTAGGAAATCATGTAGGGAGCGATATTGAGAATTCTAGAAACCAACCAATGAGTTATGGGGTTGAAAATTAAGGATAAAGCATATAACCAAGATTGCTAAACCACCTTGATTTCTCTTAGAATAATAAGAACGCATCATGGAATGCCTAGAACCTAGTTCTTATTCCCCCAAATTTTTTAAGTCCACCTATGTTATTGTAATACCCTAAGCAAAAAAAAAGTTGATTTCAATGATAAGCAATTGGATAGCATGACTAAGCGACATGTTGATACTTCCCATACTAGTATATATGGATAATTAGGGCAAATTTCTAGTTTTGACAATCTTGGACCTTAAGTGATTTACCTAATAAAACTACGATGAACCCTAAGAAGGAATGCAAAGTAGTGTTTAAGGCTAGTAGGAAGTCATTAGATGACTTCACATAAGCTAAATGAAAGAAGAAATTAATATAGAGTCAAAGATGCTTATCATAATATAGTAGTCAAGAAAAGTTCAATAGAAACACTACGCTTGAAAGAACTAATGAGATAAGAACAATTTTGTAAATTTAGGTGTTGAGTTCTCTTATAAATATTTTGATGATAACAAGAAGAGTAAAGATATCTAACAATATTATCAAGTATGCATGTAAATGAATAAGAGATAAAAAATTTGTCTTAATACTAATTTAAAAAATCAAAACCAAATTCAGAACCTTGAATACAGTATTAGAAGTTACAGAGCTAAATATTTCAAGAAGTATTTTAGGTTGTAGGTGTTTAAAGGCTTAGCTTCACTTGTTAGATATATTAATGTATCAAACACGTTCCACAAAGTTGGTTAATTAAATCTACGGGGATTAAGTTAGGATTAAAATATTTATTTTAAGGATAACTTGATTACATACGATATCTCATAATAGTGAGTAGATTTTATCGAAGGCATTTTTGTCAAAGTTTTCACAAGATTATTGAAGGATTATTATCAAAATATGAAGAGAATTTTAAGGAATTCAAATTAGATCTTTATTTAAACTCAAAACAAGAATGAATAAAGTTATACACATGAAGATATGATAAGGATCAATCTTGTCTTGTTGATGCAGATTTTTATCAAATCCAAAGATGCCATTATACACATGTTTTCAAAGCTTGCTTACTTAATTATATTAGAATTAATGGAGTACAAACAAGCAAGTCAATAGCAAGATTATTCTAGAAGTTTTAAGATTTAAGCTAATTTAAGAACTAGTCAATACATACACTTAGCAAGCTAGAGATCCATTGTTATACGTATCCAAAGGAACTTGAAACATACACCTTTGAAAGAATGTCACTCAAATATAGATGCATAAGGTCAAAAGCAAGAGATGCTAAATGAACCTTAGTAAGCCATTTTTGAAGTGAGAGTGTTGAAAGAGATTAGTTTGAAAACAAAAAGATGACACGAGAAGATTTAAAGTCAACTAAAGAAAGAGATTTCAAGTAGGGTGAGTTTGAGGCTGAAAGAGGCTACAAGACTAGCTTATATGGAAGAGGAATGATGGATATACCTTCTATAGTGGCAATAGAGATGATGTTCGTGGTAATAGTGGCAATTATGTAGTAGAGGTGGTAAGGGTGCATAAGAGAGGGAGTATGGATAAAGGATTATTTTAAGATATTAGTGAATTCCTAATGACAAAAAGTGCAAATAAACACCTCAATTATTAGATAAGTGTAGTTTAGCCCCCCAAATACTCAAAATGTAACTCAACATTCTTATAACTTTTGAAAATATGTAAATAAACCTACACCATTTCTAGAACCTCAAAACCATCATAAAAGGACTATAAATCATGATGGTTTTGACGATTTACTAACAATTGGGGCCAAAATGTGAACATATACCCACAGAGAGAGAAAAGGGATTTCTTAATGTAAATTTTTTTTTAAGCAAACCTCTTTTGTTTTATTCTCTCATTATATTTCTTTTAAGAGTATTATGTGGAATTTGCAAATTGTTATTCCTACATTCAATGTTAGGTATCAAAGCTTAAGTTTCAATGATATTTACGAAGAACCATAAAAACAACTACCACAATTCAAGTGTCACTTCCTAAGTTAAATAGAGAAAATTATTATGATTAGGGTATCTAATTAAAAGGATTTTTCCATTCCAAGATATGTAATATTTGGTGGAAAAAAACTTTGAAGTTGTTACTAACTCAATCACATTTGAGTCACTTAAAAAGGAGTAGAAGGATTTATTATTAGAAAAACATAAGAAAGATCAAAAAATATTATTTTCTATTTTTTCAATTATGGAGCTAAAGCAATATTTCAAAAAATATCATTTGTAGAAACATTACATGCGAAGTGAGATATTCCGTATAAGTCTTACAAGAGTGATGAAAGAGTCCGATAAGTTTGTTTACAAGCATTTCGTGGTGACTATACACATTTACATATAAATGACTCAGAATCTATTGCTATATATTTTGATTGTGCTCAATCCATATTAGCCAAAAGCAAGATAATGTAGAGGTTATAAGTTATAAACCAATTATAGAAAAAATTAAGCAATCCTTGATCTCAAAGTTTAATCCTATTATGATAGCCATTGAAGAAGGACATAACTTATTAACATTATCCTTCAAAAGATTATTAGGTTTGTTATCCTTGCATGATAATTGGCTAAACCAACATACCAAAATTCTAACTTGAGCATGCTTTACAAAGTAAGGAAAATCTAACCAACCAAGGTGGATACTAAGGCAATCGAGGTCATGAACATGGCTATAGTTGTAGGAAGAGAAAATTATTTTGTCTCTAATTGAGACAAGATAAGAGAAAGCAGTTCTTTAGGTGGAAGGATGATTATTAGATGGCATAAGGCTAAAATTCAATGTTATAGATGTAATTAGTTCGATCATTATGCATCAAAATGTTAAGCTAAGTTACAAGGTAAACATAGAGAATAAGCAAATGCATCACAAGTAGAGGAAAATTTAATGGTTACTTGCAAATAAAGAATAGATACTAAAAGCAAGAATGTTTAGTATCTTAATATAGGATGCAAGAATGATATGACTATAAAGAAAGAGTTATTCTCAAGCTTAGAAGAGACAATGTAAGGAGAAGTAAATTTTGAAAAAAAGTCTAAGATTCTTATGATGAGTTAAGGTGATATTATTTTCTAATTAAAAAAAAACGGTATTCATGTTACAATTATGGATGCATTTTATGTACCTGGACTATGCTGTAATTTATTAAGTATAGGCCAACTTTCTAGAAAAAGTTTACAAAATTCAATTTGAAAATGGAGCTTATGAGATTAAGAAAAAAAACCATTGTAAAGGTGAACATGAAAAGAAACCGTATATTTCTTTTATCTCTTTAAAAGACAACTTTGATGAACCTACAAGCAATGGTAGAAGATAACAACTAGTTATGGCATTTTCGATTCGATCATTTGAATTTCAAAGGTATAAAGTTATTGGTGCAAAAATAGATAATGACTTACCTACCTTTAATTGATGCCCCTAGCAAATCCTGTAAAGGTTCTATTCTCAAAAAATATCATCGAGACTCTTCCAATAGGTAGATCAAGATAAGCCAAACAACCATTGAAATTGGTATACATAGATATATGTGAACCTATTGAGATAGTTACAACTGAAAATAAAAGAAATTTTCTACTTTTTGCAAATGAATTTATCGGGAAAATTTGGGTTTATATTCTAAAAGAAAAATCTAAAGTTTTTAACAAGTTTAAAGAGTTTAAGGCACTTGTTGAAAAAACAAAGTGAATTTTCTTTAAAGACTTTAAGATTAGATAGAGAAAGAGAATTCACATTAAATGAGTTCAATGATTATTGCGATCAAGAAAGAACCTAACATCAATTAACAACCAGCTATATACCTCAACAAAATGGTATAGTTAAAAAAGAAAATAGAACAATATTTGAGATGACTAGAAATATATTGAAGGCTAAACATTTAGTAAAAAATTTCTAAGTAGAGGCTACTTTTTGTGATGCTTATTTGCTAAACAGGTATTCTGCGAAGAATGTTCGTGGAAAGACCTAGAAAAAGCTTAGAGTAAGGACAAACTAGATGCATCATACCTATGAATATTTGGTATATTGTATATGCCCATGTACTAAATGAAAGGAGGAAAAAATCATATGACAAATGTCAAAAATGTGTCTTTATTAGCTATAAGACACAACAAAAAGTTATAAGTTATATAACCCAGATACGAAGAAAGTGATCATAAGTAGAAATGTTCAATTTCTTGAAGATAACGCATGAAAGTGGAATCAAAATAATAATACAACTAACATAACAATCATTAATGAGGTATCCATAGATGAGACATGTTCTAAGTCTTATCTTTCTACTAGCAGTCTAGCATCATTAGTTGATACTTCTTCTACAATAGCAAATGTATGGCTATTAGGGCATCTTATCTTACTAATGTGATTATGAAATTATGTGGTGTCTAGAGACAAAGAGGACGAGGAGGTAGATTTGATTGATAAATCCTTAGTGATTTTTTGTTTACTAACATACTACAATCCAATCTCACATGAAGATTTAGCAATAGATGAGAAATGGATTCAAGCAATGAATAGGAAGATTCGCTTAATTAAGAAAAATGAGACATGAGAGCTAACTTCTTTACCAATTAGAAAGAAGCTAATTGGAGTTAAATGCATCAAGTGATATTGAGACACACAAAAGCACATCTGGATGTATTTTACCTAAGAAACACAAGTAGTGGCTCTATTAACAATAGAAGTAGAGTACATTGCAGTAGCATTGGTAACTTGTCAAGCAGTTTGACTACATAGTATATTAGAAGATTTAAAGCATGGTTAGATAGATCTAACAATTATCTAATGTGACAATATTTTGGTATGGCACTAGCTATTGTGTTTCATGGGCTAAGAAAACACATTAATATCGAATTCCACTAAATTAGAGAACTTATCAAGCATGGGAAAATGGAACTCCAATTTTGTAAATCCAAAAAATAAGTTACAAATATCATGACAAAGTTACTAAAGGCTAACTTGTTCAAAAAGTTCAAAACTATGCTCGGTATCGCTAGATCTAAATGCAAATTTTAGTGAAAGATTCAAGTTTGAGGAGGTATGTTAAAATAGCAAACTTGAATTATATAGTTAAATTTAGTAAACTAAAAATAGAAAGTTTGTAAAACCACTAATTACTTAATAGTTTATCTGAACGTCATTATTGAAAGGTAATTTTAGCTCTTAAAAGTACTATAAAAGAAAGACAATGTTTGATACATGCAAGAAGAGAGAAGAGATTTCTCAATGTAAAATATTTTTTAGCAGACACATTTTGTTCTATTCTCTCATTTAATTTCTTTTAATATTGTCATTTGGAATTCGCAAATTCCAATTCCTATACGTTGAACTCATGATTCTCATGTATTATAATTATTATATGCAAAATATAGTTAACCACACCCATGCAAGATAAACGTATAAAGAATAATTCATAAATAATATAAGGTAAATTGTGCTCAAATCTTCTTTAAACTTTTGGTTTGTGTACTTTGACCCTTTAATATTAAAAAGCAAAGTTAGATCTTCACCTTTTTCTTTTTGTTTTCTAAAAGATCCCTGGACTTTAAAAAGCATAATTTTTACCCAACTAAATCATCACTAAAGGCTTTAATATATAGGTTTCAAAAACAATATTATAGAGGTAAATGCAATATGTTTTATACACTAGGGAAGGTAAATATACAAGAATCATAATTAAATGAATTTAAATGCACGTTCCCTAAAATTTAAATGTTCAAAGAATTATGATTCATATTATAACAACATAAAGCTGCCTGTCATAAATTATGTCACTACATATGTCTTATCAACCTTATCCTCAAACTTACTATCATTTATCAGTTTCTGATTTTTTGTTATTAGGTTTTTTTTCTTTTAGAAACAAATTATAGAAACATGTTTACATGAAAAAGTAGATATAAGTTACTTGTATCTTATTTTGAAAAAGGATTTTGTGCTTTTATAAGCTTCAAGTCCATTGTAGCTTAGTTGTCGATGAGAACTACCAATAAACAATATCAAAGAAATAAAGTAATGAAAAAGAAGAAGTACTCATTTGAAAGATAGCTCCTTGATGTCATGTAAAGTAAGAAGCTAAGAGTTGGTTTTTCCGTGATAAATAAGTGGAAAAACACTATAAATTGACATCTTTAAATCAATTGTAAAATCATCTAGAAAGGAAAAAAAAAATAGAAAGTAAAAAAAAAATAGAAAGTTGATATGTTGTAATCTCAATTATTTTTCATAATAAAATTATTCTACCTTATTTGTGGTTTTTCACCTTAAATTATTAAGGGGTTTTCTAAGTAAAAATCCTTGTATTTTTCTTCTTATTATTATTATTCCCAAATGGATTAGGTATGGTCTTATTTTATTCAATCTTACTTGAAGAAAATATTTACATTAAGCGGTATCATAATCTGATTTGAGTGTATATATTTGCTTATTGTATCCTTTGTGGTTGTCATTAAAAGTGGATAGGTAAAGCAATTGATTATATAAGCCTTTGTATATTTAAAAGTCCAATATTTGTGATGTATATTGTCTAAAAAACTATAAAGTTAGAACCAAATTTTAAGAAATGTTTGTTCTTGTGATATATTGATAGATTAAAAGGGTATCACCTGTAGGATCCTACTATCTACAAAGTTATAGTTAGTAGGGATGTTATCTTTATCGAAAAAACTACAAAATACAAAAGAAAAGGATATTACTTCAAAGGAAAATTCAAAAACTACAACTTTACAAGTGGAAAAGGAGTTTAAACAAACAATTCCATTAAAGTAGCATCAGAGCATGAGAAATAAGAAACAAACAATCCTAAAGTTCTAAGAATATGGAAGCTACATCATACAAGGAAAGCACCAAATTGGCATTCTGATTATGCTATCAGAAATAATGTTACATATTGTCTTTTAACCGAGGATGAAGAGCCATCAACTTTTCAATAAATAATAAGTAGCTCAAATGTATCTCAATGGATCATAGCAATGAGATACAAAATTAAAAATCTTTATAAGAATAAAACTTAGGAGCTTGTGTCACTATCATAAGGAAGAAATCGCATTAGAAATAAATGAGTTTATAAGATCAAGAGAAATAGTGATGATCAAGTGAAGCGATATCATGCAAGATTAGTGATAAAAGGATATGCTTAAAAGGAAGGGATTGACTTCAATGAGATATTTTCCCATATGATTCAAATCATAACAGTTCAAATAGTCTTAGCGATGCATGCTATATTTGACTCACATCTAGAGTAGCTAAATGTAAAAACAACTTTTCTCTATGGTGGCTTAAAAGAAGAAATTTATATGCTCTAAACAAAAGGATTAAGAGAAAAGTGATGACCAAGTAAAGCGATATCGTACAAGATCGATGATAAAAGAATATGCTCAAAATGGAGGGATTGACTTCAACAAAATATTTTTCCCATGTGATTTGAATCACAACAGTTTGGATGGTCTTTACAATGTATGCTACATTTAACTCACATCTAAAGCAGCTAGATGTAAAAGTAGCTTTTCTTCATAATAACTTAAAGGAAGAAATTTACATGGTCCAACCAAAAGGATTTAATGAAAAAGGAAATGAGAACTTGATTCAATGGTTGAACAAATTTCTATACAATCTAATAGAGGCGATAAGGTATTGATATAAGAGATTTTATTCCTTCATAATGAGCCTTAGTTGCAGTAAACTTAATATAAACCCTTATGCATATTACAAAAGGTTTGAAAAAAATGATTTTGACATCTTTCTATTATATGTAGATGACATGTTACTATCGATTCTTAACAAAGATCGCAAGGAATTAAAGCCACAATTGACCAGTAAATTTGAAATGAATAACTTAGAATTAGCAAACAAGATTCTAGGGACACGATTTATCAAGACATAAATAATAGGAAGATTTAGATTTCCCAAAAAAATTATTTGAAGAAAATATTGCAAATTTTCCATATGTAGCACTATAAGCCAATCTCTGCCCCTCTTCTTAACAATTTCAAGTTATCCTCTAGTATGAGTCCTACCACTAAAGAAAAAAGGAGCAAGAATGCTACAAGTACCTATGCATCAGTAGTGGGAGGATTAACGTTTGCTATGATATGTACAAAACCAAACATTACACATGTAGTGGGAGTGGTTAGCAATACATGATGAATCCTGGTAGAGAGCATTGGAATGTTATAAAAAGGATCCTAAGATACACTAAAGGGACCTTAAATGTTATGTTACATTATGGAGGAGCAGTTTTATTATAAGAGGTTCTGTTAATTCTAATTATGTAGGAGATCTTGATAAAGACAAATCCACCATAGGTTATTTGTTTACACTTACCAATGGAACTACGTGCTAGGTTTCTAAACTATAATCAATTATGGCCACTTCAATAATTGAAGCAAATTGTAGTAGCTATACAAGCCAATAAAGAAGCATTATAGTTGAAGATGGTATTAAAAGAGCTTGGCATGAATTAGAAAAAATTGTTTTGTTTTGTAACAGTCAAAGTGCCTTACATCTTATGAGGAATCTAGCCTTCCGTTCAAAAAGAACAAAATACATTTGAGTTCAGTATCATTTTGTTTATTAGAAAGTTGAAGAAAAAACCATAGATATGTGGAAGATCTATATCAGGGACAATATAGCAAACTTTATGACAAAGGCAATCAACATTGACAAGTTTGTTTGGTGTCGATTCTCATGTAGCTTGATGGAAATGTAAGTAACATGGAATGATAAGGTAAAAAGAACAGTTGTAAAGATCTTATTGAGCCACAATCATATCTTCAAGTAGGGGAGCATCAATAAGAGTTGGCAAAAGACAATAATAAAGAAGGAAAGCAAAGAAAAAGGAAAAGCATCGATTGAAAAGAAAGATAATTTTTAATGTTATGTAAAAGGTAGCAAAAGAAAATAAGAGCTTATTTTTCCATACAAATGCATGGAAAAAATACTATAAATTGGTATCTTTGAATCAATTGTAAAATCATCCAAACATTAAAAAGAAAAAATAGAAATTTGGTCCCATGTAATTCCTCATTATTTTTCATAACAAAATTCTTCTACCTTACTTGAAGTTTTTTACCCTAAACTATTTAAGGATTTTCCACATAAAAATTTTCCTGTCCATCTTATTATTATTATCATTATTCTCAAATATATTAGCTATAGTCCTACCTTATTTAATCTTACTTGAAGGAAATATTCACATCACTAATTATGTGAACATTTGTTTTCCAACAAAATGAATCTATTTTGATTCCCCTCCTACGTAACAATTGTAATATATATAGTTGGAAAAAAGAATAAAAAATAACTATCAAGAAACTTTCCAACTTATTGTTTTTCTTTTTTTCCCTTTTATGGCTCAAAAAATTTGCTTAAATGCTTATAAGAGAGTTGATGTATATGAATAAGGATAAACCTTAGGTTAGGGTATTTCATTTTTCTATACTTTCATCAATTCATCATAATAATTAAATGAACATTCAAATCACGGCTTCATATAGAAAAAAGCCCTAGTAATCTATAATATTATTTTCTATTTAGCATCTTTAGTGTCATATAATTCCTTTTACTTTTAGATTTACAAAATGTACATTATTTATGAACATTCACTTCATCCCTATTTGTTATTACCAAGTTCACTTCATCCATTATCAAAGTTTTTATTGTATGGAATTTCTTTCTCAATTTATGGTTCATTTACCTACTAAGTCTCTTTTTAAGGGTTTTTTTTTTCCATCAATTATGTAAACCCCACTTTTAGCGGGCCTATAATTTGACTAAGAGTACTTCCTAAACATTCCCAAGGATCAACTAAATTAAGAACTTAAGTTTGCAATTGAAAACAAACTTACTTTTCCAATTTGAAAACCTATTATTGATAAAACCAAAACTTAAAAAACTACTAACTCTAAAGTCACCTAAAACCCTAAACCTTAAAACAATTAAAGACTTTTAATCTTAAGCAACTAATCAATAATTTAATTTGAATAATTTTATTTAACTCTTATTCAACTCTAGAAAATTTCATAATTTTATAAGAATTGAATCATCATTTACAAAACAATTTAAGAAGTAAATTCTAAGATAATTTCCTATAAGACAATTCCCTTATCTTCATGTCTAAACTTTATATGTGAATGAGTAAACCAACTAATCACTATAAATAACTTATCAATTAAGAGTTTGAGTCATTTATCAATTGATAACCTATCAAAAACTTATAATAAGACATTTTCCTTATCACCCATTAACTTATACTACATATGAATAAATTATTACAGGACTTCATATGCTTAACTTTAATAAATGAGACAAGACAATTTCATACCTTAAAAAAACACCTAATGGCCGGTTCTTACGTGGCTATAGGGGAGGTGGTTCCATCAATTACTTTATCTTACATTCTACTATTCTCCCTTTAATGCTTACATTATCAAGAGTTGCAATTGTTAACTTTTATACATACTAGAAGACAATAAAATCAAACTTCTTAAACACATTTCTACCCTCATTCCAATCAGCCACTCTTTTCACATTTGCTCTCACTTTCAATTTCATTTTCACTTCCTTTTCTCTCATTTTGAAAACAATACAAAAGAAGAAACAATAAAACCCTACAAAATCCTTCACTTGCTGCAGCATTCCAAGCACACACAAATGGCACTTTCAACTTCTTCTTGTCTTACTTTTGCCAACATTTGAAAGCTCCTTTAGGATCCTTAAAACACTCTTTAAACCCCACTTCAAAAGACCATAACTCAAGTTCCAAAAAGGGTGCAAGAAGGATGAAGTAAAATAAAGAGCATAAGTGGAACCTTAATGTACAACCACCATATTTTTACTTTAAGGATAAGTAAGTATATTTATTCATGTTAGGAGATCATGATTTTTTAAAGATATGAGTATAATCATAAATTGATATAACATCTAAGACTACCCTAAGAAGTAAACTCATGAAACCCTTACATGAAAATTGAAACATGAGTATGTAAAGTTGGTGTTTTGTAGAGATATTTGTCTAACACTTTGAATAGAAGATTTTAAGTTAAGAAAGTCTTGAAATAAGAACTTGAATAAAAGGAAAGCATACTAGACGTGAGAGTTTAAAAGTTATTTAGATGTTGTTTTCACTTCTATTAAGTTAAACATGCTCAAATCTAGACTTAGGTAAAGAAAAAATCCATCACACGAAGTTCTATAAGGAAACCAACTTTGTAAGACATTAACTATGATATAGGAGTTATGATAAGTGTAAGATCCTTTATTTTTATGTAAAGTATGAGTTAAATAATCATCTCATGGAAAAGAAGTCAAGTTAAGATTTGAATACAAGTAGTTTAAGTCTATAATCTAATACTTAAATGTAAGAAAATGATGAAACAAGTTCGAAAACTAAGTTGAAAGCCCTCATACTCAAATCAACCAAATCTAGAACATTCTTAAAAAACACTTAAAAATATGATTAAAATAAGTAAATAAAGTAAAAAGACCAACCAAAACAAGTACAATAAGTGTATTAAACCTAAAACTTAAAACTATGCTTAAAACTTTCAAATCAAGTTTCAAATGTCAAGTTGAACCACCCTTAAGTTTTTTACCAAGAAAATTGACACAACAATGAAAGTTGTTTTGAGACTCTCAAAAAACCCACAAAACACTTCCTAAGCCCAAGAAAGTAGCCATCTTTGAATGGAATAAAAAACAAGCCCATTTGACAACTTAGGCCCACTTAAGAGCTTAAGAAGTAGTTGATAGCCTTTAGAGTGTAAGTCAAAGTTGTAAATTTGACCTTAAAGGGTATTTTGAGTCTATAATGAAATCTTAAGCCCAAGCTCAAAAGAACTCCCAAGTTATCAAAAAACCAATTAGTTAAACAAAGCCTAAAAGTACTCCAAATCATGAGGACCATTATTGTTCTAACCTATGGGTAGATTTGTGTGTCTCATCTCAAAAATCTAACCTCACCACGTTAAATTAAACTAAAAAACGATAAAGATTGACTATAAGATTATAAAAATCAGATTTAAAACGAGAAAGTTATATGCAATTGAACTTTTAAGTAAAATTGGGAAAAATACGAAAACTAGTTAAGAGTATAACTTAAGGGATTTTAGCTTAATTTTCTAAGTTTTATTTCAATTCCTTATAGTATTATGATTGCGATGACTAAGAGACCTAGTATTCGGAGAAAACCTACCCCCGAACTACTTTAACTGAGCTGCATGGCTAAGTGAGTAAATTCCTAATGACTTTTTACTTGATTTTACTTGTAGAATAGATGTATCTAAATTTATATATATAAATTGGATGCTTGTGAGATATGGGAAATGCATGTGTATAAATTTGTGATTGAATACTATGACTTGTTAATCATATAATAATGAAAATTATTGGTGATAATTTATGTGTGCGATTATATGGAATGAAATTGTCTGATCACCATGAAAAATCGGATTAACCACTTATATGATTAAGAAATTAAATGGATTATGCATTTCCCATAATTGCATTCAGATAACATCGACTGCCACTTCACGTAGAAGATGGAAAGGGACTCACAAGAAGAGGGCCTTATGTAGGATTGGGCACTAGCTATATCATCTAGGCCGAGGCATGCTCGGAGTGAGTCTCGTGTAGAGATGAGTTGAAGCAATTAGGAAGTGTAGAGAAGATTTTGTAACAGCTTTTATAGATAATTATTTACCTTTATTTTTGTTTATAATATAGTTTGAAGTTTATGATGCAGTTTCTATTATGAACTGCATTTGTTTGTAATATTCTTTTAATATGGAACTTAATAAATCCACATGTTTACTCTATTAATTTATGTCTTAAAAGTTAATTTTAGTAAATTACTCTATATTACTTATTTATGAGCCTAATGGTAACATATAGTAAAAGGAGTCTTATGTATCATATGAAAGGCATGCGATCAATAATGGGGTTGATAGTAAACATTTGTACAGTACACGGTGATCTATTACGACAACGATACTATTAGATTATAATAAATTGCTATTCATATAATTAATATTGGAAAAGAAGAGAGCTAAACACAAATTATTTTATTAAAAAATTAATATTTATACCACTAAAATATGATAGCATTAGCATTCACTCAATTCATGTATCAAAGATCATATCACTATTTAGTCATGTAATAAGTCATCGAAATGGAATTTTTATCCTTTTTTACAATTATCATCACGTCTATTGGATTGGATAATAATTTTAAATATTGCAATTGGAACTTCATATATCTATTTTCAATTCATGCATTTTCAAAATTTTGGTGCATCATCCAAGGAAAATTCTACAGTTTCATCCTTATCTTTTACAAAACCAATCCAACACTTTATCTCACCACTCATTCACACTATTTTAAATTTAAACTATTGAATTCATAATTTATTTAATGGTTAACATTTAAATGAATGTAAATTAAAAGTAAAACAATGGACGGTATTAGTCCTCTAAAAAATAAGTGTAAGACCTATAAAACTCCATAAAAATAAGGAAAACGGATATATAAGCCAAAAATTTGCTAAAATAAGTTTGAAATTACCTTTTACCCCAAACAGCCAATCCATCGTCACCATGACTCCTGTCAGCATAAAACCCGCCGGCCCATCTCTCTGACTGGTTATAGGCGGTCACCCAAAACTGATACTTCGTATAAGCAGCCCTAATTTGGGGATAATCATCGTCTAACAGTAGAGAAGCAACCGGCTGTCCTGGGATTAACCGGTAGCCCACCTGATTACCCATCCTAGTCTTTTTGTTCGGATTCACAACCAAGAGCTCTACCGGGTCAGATCCGATCCGGACCCGAGCTTCAGCCTCTGTTTTCGCTGTTTCCTTAATCACCGTCCAGTAACTTTTTCTTGGTGACGTGGCTCTAACGGACGATGCCCGGACCGTTTTCAATTTTGCTCTGATGAAGGAATTCCGTCTGCCGTCAACGTCGACGTCCAGGTAGTATGTGAGGAAGTGATCGTGGTTGACGGCGACGGTGTTTCCAGTTACGAAGGTTCCATGGACGTTTTCAATTGTGTTACTAGTGCTGTATTTCGAGGCTTTCATCTCCAACACCCCCGTTAAAGAAACCTGAGAAAGATTTTTTTTTTTTTTCAGTAAAGATATAATAAAACATTAGTCTACCATATGTTAAATGTAAATAGAGAAAAAGGTTTTAATACCTAATACACATCACGTAAATATTTTTTCTTAAAAATCTAATAAATCAAAGAGAATTAAATATTTCAATTTATTTTGAAATATTAATGGTATAAAATAAAATATATCATTTTAATTGTAAATTTCACTATAAAAATTGGAATCTAAATAAAGGCTATAAATATAAAATAATGGATCGATAGAGAGGGTAAGAGAAAAAAAATTAGAATGAGATAAGATAAATAATGTAATATCTTAATAGTCGATACCTTATGAAGGTTTATTTGTCTTTTTTTTTTAGCTCGTTTAAATTAAATATATAAACTCAATAAAAAAAATAAGTTTTTATACAAAAATGATTTTATATTCGAGTAAACTTGAAAGGGCTTTCTAAAATCGTAAATTTATAAAATTGTATAAGTGAAATCATGATTTTGATAATTATAACAATTACCATTATCTGTAAATTAATAAATGTTATAAAGATTTATTAAGATTTGATATGTAGGAATAAACATAAAATAGAATTACAATTCGTAGTTTTGTATTCTTTCCTATATTTAGAAATACATTTAGATATCGAAATCTTGATTCTTTAAAATTGACAATTTTAATTTCCAAAAGTATTTTTAACAAATACTTTCTAAATTATTCATTTAACCTCTAAATCAATTATAAAATCTAATAATTAAGATTATTGTTAACAAATTCTTTTAAATACATATTCCATTATATTCCATCTCATGGTATTAATACATCAATGAATTTACTATTTCAATCTTTAATTTCATTTCATTCCAATATCTTTCCCATAGACTAAACTTTGATAATATGTCATGTTATTCTGAAATTACCTGATTTATATTTTTTATTTGGCTACACAATATATTCTTAAGCAACATTTTTTATCCGGAACACGGTGATATGAATATCGGTCAGAAAATTAACTGATCATGTTGGATTTTCCAAAGTTTGAGGAGAAAAGAGTTAGAAATCCGTAAATATCGGTCAGAAAATTAACTGATCATGTTGGATTTTCCAAAGTTTGAGGAGAAAAGAGTTAGAAATCCGTTTTACTTACTCCGAACTTGATGGAGCCACTTCTTTTGAACTCCCAATCAAGAATATAGTCATAGTTTCCGACAGTCGCCACCATCCTAACCACCAAACTAGTTTCCGGCTCACCACTTCTAATCTGCAAAACCAAGCAATTCGTTCGTACACTTAAAAAAAAAAAACAAAAACAAACATTTTACACCACTACCAAATGTCAGAGATCCAAATACCAAAATATATATATATATATACATCATACAACTCTTTTTAAGTTCATTTTTTTAATAAAATCGATACTGTCCTTTAGTTAACCTTCAATTTTATATTTATTAGATTTTAATCAATAAATTATTGTATTTTCAATAATTCAAATTACAAAGCAATACTGTCCATTAAAAATATAGCGGATAAGGTAAAAGATGAGCATCAATTGATAAGTAATATTAATCCGGAAACTTTGCCGCAGTAAATGAAGCCTTGCAACTATTCATAAAACTAACTTACCACTTTCCCCGGCACATTAATCTCAGTATGTCTCCAGGCAACATCACCAGAATGTCTTTCGAATATGCAAATAGCCCTCGGAACTTCCTGCGCCTGGCCATCTGCTCCAACTATGATCCCATTCATGTAAGCCGAATTATCGGGGCAGTCGATAAGCGGCCTGAGGGAGTCAGCAGCTTTTCCAAATCCATACTCGCCAATGTCCATGAATGTCCTGAAATACCACTCATATGTAGGATCCATATATGGCACAAATGTCTCAGAAACATGTCCTCTGTAAAGCACTGTCCTGAACTTGTTTGCATCCCGGTCAAAAACAGAAGCTGCGGAGATTATGATTCCTGCCCTGGCATTGAATCCTAGATGGAATTTCCAGTTAGCCCACTTTACCTGTTGGCCTTCTATTTTCAACCCGAATGCATTGCTTGTCCTGTTACCTGTAGTGGAATTCGGCTTAAAATCTGAGGATTGAAAGTCGGTCCCTTCTGCTCTAGGCAATGGAGTAATAAACCTATCACTGTAGCTTGTGATTTGCATTGTGTCAACATCGATTATCACTGTGATTCCCTCAATAGGCCTTGCAAAGACATTAGTCATTTCGCCACGGTAGAAGCAGGAAACTTTAAGAGCCCTTCTTGTAGTATGCTCTCCATACCATCCAATCGTAAAGGGTATGCACGAAACTTCAGATACATTTAATCCCCTTTCGGATATTGATTCGTGGAACTTATGATACTTCAGAGGCAATTTGCTAGCTTGATAGAGCTCGATAAAAGTGAGAGGGGGGAAACCATTCCCCTTGTAGACATGATCAGATATAATCTTCCTAGAGACTAGATCGACGATGAGTTCACGTGTCTGGCCCCCAACTCGTATCACTATCTTGGCTCTACGTCCTGGAGGGCTTGAACTTTCATGGTCATCTAAAGATAGCCATTTGAGAACATCTTCTTTGTCTGGTTCATCCAGATCAACAAAATGAAAAGTCAAGTTGGAATGGCTATACAGGCTAGAACTGCGAATTGTGGACCTTACTAGGTCTATTTCGGTGGTGTTGAGTGGATCTAAAGGATGGTAAAGGCTAAATGTGAAGTAGCATTGTAATAAGAAAACAAGGGTTGACCCAAAAATGTTCACAGGCATTGCCCTATCAGCTCCTGAAGAGGGGTTACTAGGTTTGGTACTTCCTTGGCTCACCACCTGGTTCTTTGATAGCCTTTTATGGGTATAGGGTCTTAATTTTAAAATGCCTTATGGCCTTAGGTTGACCATCTTTTAAATATTTAGAACCTGCCTTCAGAAGCACGATATGTACATCAGCTTTTTACTTTGGAAGCCTTTTCTTGCATCTGGAGCAACAATTGAAAAACAAGGTGCATGCTTTTGTAATGAGAATGAAATGAAGACTTGTATACACATGATTTTTCTTATGCATTTTCCCCATGGAATTTGCATAGTAATTCTGAGATTATTTGGAAGAAAAAGATCCATATGAAAATAGTAAATTGCGTCTTATCTAACGCATGCAACAGTCACCCTGATTAACGTTCATCCACTACAAAGATCGGATTGGAATTATTTGTGTTACCTCAAAGTAGAACAAATTTTACTCTGCATTTCTCTCCATCTTTCTTGTGTACCTTTTTTCTTTTTTCCTTTTGCTTTCTTTTCTCTTATTCATTTATTTATTTTTTCTTGTTTTGCCAATCTCTACTCTTTTCCCTTAAGGCTCTCAGATACAAAGCAACTAGACAATATAAATCTTATTTAAAGTTCCATTTGCAAAAGGAATGTTAATGAATCACAACTGTGGGATGAACTTCCTGTTCATGCATTTGATTCGCATAATACCTATTTTCCACTTCTTTCAAACATTTTCTACTTCTTTTCTAATTTTTGATGTATTCTTCAATTTCTAAATCCATAAAACATTTTATATATAGAGCAAATGCACTATAAGATGATTTCATTTCTAGATTTGTTATTTAAGACTTTCTGAAATTAATGTGGAGACATTTATCTCATGCCTCACAAGAGAAGGTTATCTATCATTCAACCCATCATCTAATGATGAATCTTGTTGCATGCCCATCAGCACTGAAGTTGAAATATTTCCTGTAAGTTACCATAAAAGATTACTTAATGCTTGGAATTAAGGATCGATGAAGAACAAGAACAATTAGGCTGCCAAACAGCTGCAGGTGGTTTGACTTTGAGCACCGGATTGCTCTCAAAAAAGTTGGCTGGGCGGAGCTCAAATCCATCACTTATTGCTGGCATCAATGGAAAATCTTCCCGGTAAGGTACATGATGGAAACCCAAAGTATACCAGAATACAATGTCCTTATTCTCAATCTCCCTATTTCTGCATCAGCATAAAGCAAGAAGAGTTAACTCCATAAAACAGTATTGATCCAAGAAAGCATGTCAGGAAAAAGCATGGATTTATTAATATTAATATAGGCCTGGAGTATCACATTATCAAGCTTAAGCGGTGTAGTTACTCAATTATAGCACGATAAATGTTGATAAATCCTGAATCATCTTATTAGTGGTGGTTCTTGACTGATGCAGAAACTCATGTGGACTAAGAGGCATGGTGGAATCATATTGTATTGGAAGACAAAAACAAGGAGAAATATTATAGATGATTTTGGCAGTTATTGAAACCTCTCATGCTATTATTGGCTAGGCAGACTGTATAATCATGTTGACATATTGGTCCCGGCCGATACAATAAAAATTTTAAAAACATCGAGCTTACTTCAGGGTTACTTGGTAGTTCAATGCAAACTATATACCTTTGTGTCCATGTCTCCAAGGTGTCATCCCCATGACTCTGGTCTGTATATGCTCCTCCTACCCATTTTTTGGACTTATTGAATGGAGTCACCCACACGTTATATTTGGTGAATGCTCCACGGATTTGAGCATAATCATCATCCAATAGAAGAGATGAAGTTGCATGTCCAGGAAGCAGACGATACCCAACATCATTGCCAATTTTAGTTTTCTTGTTAGGATTCACTACTAATAGATCTGCCGGTTCAATACCAAGCTTAACTTTTGCATCGGACTCCACTTTAGCTTTTTCACTTACAACTGTCCAGTAACTCTTTCTGGGTGAGCTATCATTAGAAACTCCTTTTGTCTTCAAAATGGACTTGACAAAGGAATTGGCATCGCCATCAATGTCAAGATCAAGATGGTAAGTTAGGAAATGATCATGATGGGTACCAAGGGTGTTTTCTGCTAGTAGAATGCCATACTCTTCCCTGGTAATCTGATGTTGATGAGTGTATTTCGAACCTCTTGCTTCTAGCAGACCAGTTAGACCTACCTGTATAAAAAGAGATTGGTAAATTAAAAGTGACCATTAATATCACTAGATATGTTCAGTTTTAATATATGAACGTCCTGGTTATACTTATTTGGCCCTTGTCTGGTGCAATTCATGGTGTGCACAATATACTACGTTCTAAGTTAATGAATCGTTTTATCATTAATTGAATCCGAGGCATGTAGTACACAGTGATCTCTTTAACCATTTCCTTCATTCCAGCAGGGAGAGATCACTACTCCTGGCCTACTGCCCCTCCCTCTGTGTAGTGGAAAGCCGTTTGCTGAATTTAATAAGGCCTCACCCAGAGCACAAAGTGTTACCCTTCTGATGTGGGATCATGGGGAGGAAAGATACATATGTTTGTTAGCCTAATTCTCACATTTTGCAAAGACTGTTATTTCCCGGCACAAAGGCTACCAAATATTTGCTAAATTCAGATGTGAAACAATTTATCTAATGACTTAAACAATAGATGTACACATGGTAATATATTCGTACATAATAGTTATCCGCATGTAGATGGAAACGATAGTTGAAGCCCATCATCAAATAAAAGAGAAAATGATGGTGTAGAGATTCCAGATCAGCTGGATATAAAAGGTCGAACAAGTAGATAGAGGTGGATTCCATATTTGTATTTAATAATATTGATACGCTACATCACAAGATACACGAGTTTTAAAAAGTAGTGAATTTAAGTGTAGCCAATATGAGTGCCTTCAAAGGTGGTCATACTCAAGTACTTAACCCAATATGTGATTAATTATATCAAATGCTTTGACATCATTACAACCTCCATCAGGTTAAAAGCCAGGTAATGCTGGACTATGATGAAGCAAACATTGTTAAGAAAGGTTCCACGGGGACTACTAGATCAAATTATGCAATGCACTTGTGCTAGCTACTTGAACCTTTTGCCTGCATTCCTGAAAGACCAACAAAAAGGAGAAAAAAAAAAAAAAAAAAGCAATGAAGAGGGTGATTAGCCGAGATTTACCGTGACTTTAATGGATCCACTTTGCTTGAATTCCCAGTCAATGATGTAATCGTAGTTGCCCACGGTAGATACAGACCTCACAACAAGATTTACCTCTGGTCTCACTTCTCTTATCTGCAATAAAATCGACAAATTTATTCAAATTAGCTGAAAACTACATGTAACGCATGTCACGCTATGTAATAATAGTGTTACATTGACTACTTCAATTTCGTCTGATTGGAAAGGATTGGCTTCAATTGCGACAAGACATTGCCAAAACGTGAAATACAATTTCAAGTAAAATTCAAACAGAGCGTATGATCTCTATTTTCCAAACATGAGAAAACCTACTCTGTTGATAGGATTTGCAGCATTATTTCCTTTACAGAGTCCTGCTTATGCATAATATGCCACAAGGAATGAATTCTTATATTTACACGAGAAGTCTTATCAACAATGGTTGCCTTATCAATGAGAATTTTCTCTATGAACATACCACTCGTAATACGTATCAACCTCACGCAAATTGATGAGTTTTCCGCATTGATTGAGTATAAATGGTAGAGATAAAAGACTCACCACTCTTCCTGGAATTGCAGTTTCAGTGTGTCTCCACATGATATCACCAGCATATCGTTCAAATATACAGAATGCATTAGAGATTCGCACAGGGGTGCCACCTTGATTAGCATAATAAGCGTCCATGAAAACTGCATTCTCGGGACAGTCCCTTAAAGGCTCAAGTGAAACTTGAGTGAGCCCGAAACCATATTCACCTGCATCCATAAAAGTCCTGTAGTACCACTCCTCTGTTAAGTCCATGTATGGCACAAACAGCTCTGATACATATCCCCTGTACATTACACTACGATACGCCTGCTTCTGCAGATCGTATATCGAGGCTAGAGATATGATCGTGCCGGCCCGAACATCAAAACCCAGATGAAATTTCCAGTTCGCCCAACTGAAAATGGAAGCAAAAAAGTCCATAAATAATTAAGGATAGCATCATATATTTTCATATTGCTCGAGTTTTTTATACAATTCTGTTGGCAAGTTATCAATGTAACAGTACAAGATTTGTAGGGGTACTAGGGATACATTGACATGTTTTTTACTCGTAGAATGCATCGTTGAATTCCTTGATTGAATGGTGACGTTCTAACTTTTATTTTTACTCTTTTCAAATTATATGTTGGAAGGAAGAATCGGTCCATTAAAATAATATACAGTGATTTGACGGCTAGCATTAAACCTAGGTCTACAAAGAAAAAAAAAATGTAAATATCATAAGTTTTTTATTTGATATTGTTGGTTATATAAAAATTTTTAAAAGTGTTAATATTTTCCTTATGTATTTACTTCTTTTGACCGATCAGAGAAACGTCTTCGAAGCTAATTTATTCTTACCTAATCTTGTGACAATCAATGGAGAAACTTGGGCCGTCTGGCTGCACAACCGTAATCCCCTTAAGCCCAGGCCCAAAGGGAGGCTTTTGCTGCGATTCCCTGTAGTCCGTCCCATCCGCTTTAGGCACAGGAACCGTTATTCTATCCACAAATCCAACGATCCTCATTTCATCAAGATCGACGGTCATTGTAACTCCCTCCACGGGCCTCATATACAAATTCACCGTCCCATCTAAATAATAACACATCACCTTCACAATCCTGGGGCTCTTAGTCTTCTCCCCATACCACCCCACCGTAAAGCTCCCACATACGATCTCATCCAACTTCAGTCCTCTCTTCTCAATCGCTGAGATAAATGGCGCGTGTTTCAATGGTAGCGCGTTGGCTGCCAGTTGCTCCTCAAAAGCGAGTAATGGGTAACCATATCCCGTGTGCTCTTTAACTGAAATGAGTTGACTGGTAGATAAATCGACAATGAACTCACGTGTGGTCTCGTTGATCCGAGTAATGGCAATGGCTCGACGTGGGATCGTTCCAGCTGAACCTTCCGCATCGAGCCATTGGAGGACGAGTGGCTTATTGGGATCGTCTAATCCGACGTACTGGAAGGTTAAATTATTATTGGGAAATGTAGATAAAACTATGGAGCGGGTGAGGTTAAATTCATTCGGGGTGAGTGGATCAAGTGGGTGGTATTGGGAGTGAGTTGAAATGATAGAAATGGAGAATAGGAATAGAAGAGGAAAGGCGAGAAAGAAAGTCATTGTGTATTTTGATTCTCGCATTAAAAAAGTTGGATTAAAAACAGAACTTATGGGACTCTGACCAATCATAAAAAGACAAAACTCATAAGATTATGGGCAATATTTAAATTTTGTTCCGGCAAACACGAAACTTCCGCTATCAGCTTTTTTCTTTTTTAATTATTATTATTATTAAATTAACTCCGTGGGTATCCCGTATCCCCATCACTGTCTGGTGCAGTGTAACTAAACGTTGGCTTAGAGCTAAGTCTATCTCTCGGGGATCGCGATTTTAAAAGCTGATATATTATGTAGTCATTTTTTGTCTACTGTGAGGAGATTGGATGGCCGGTGGCCCGGTGGAGTCCATGGCTATTGTCTAAGGTTAAAATTTGGTCCAATGAAATTTAGTTCGGATCCAACGATTTTTTTGGGGCTAATTTTTTTAGTTTTTTGGGTAACTCTGGATCCAACCTTTTGAATTCAAATACACAACCTCCTTGGATTCATCATCTATATTATGAGTGGTAGGCCATTTTTAATGTCACCCTGATTCCTTTTAAAATTACTTATCTAGATATTTTAATAATCTTATTTGTAAATAAAATTCGCTACTAAATCTAGAAAACAACGTATATGGAGTGTAAATTCATCATCCAAACGTCTTGTTTAAAAATTTAAATCTCTCTCTACTATGTTTCATCTCTCTCTCCCTTTTCTCTTACTAATATTTCCTTACGTTCTCTTTCCACTCTCATTCTAAACTATCTCAATTCCTATTCATTTTTTCTTTTATTTTTTTTAAAGAGAAATACAAATTTAAGAATCAACATTTTATACATTTTTTATTTAAATCCTAAACGTTTCAAAATTTATATTTAAATCCTTATAGTTTATAAAAGTTTTCAAACAAGTACTCTATTAGTTTGCCATTGACAATTATATTAATACGACACGTAGCATTTTCTGATTGGTTCATAAGAAAAATACAAATTAGAACTCAATTTTTTGTATATTTTCTATTTGGTTCCTAACTGTTTTAAAATTTATATTTAAGTCCTCAACTATAATAAAATAATTAATAAATTAATAAAGACAATACTAATAATTTTAGAAATTTTGAAAAAAATTTAAAAGATGTAAAACCAAATAGTAAAGATATGTACATATATAATGTATATACATATATATTTATTATAATTTCAATAAAAAAAAATCAAAAAATTTAAAAAAAATAGAAAAATAGAAAATTTTCATTTTGACCACCCTCTAGCCTCGAGGTGGTTAAAACGGCTAAAAGGAAGTAGAATGTCACAATTTGCATACTAAACTAGGTCGACTCAACCTACTGCTAGTCATGTATTTGACAAAAAAAAAATAGCGAAACGGGTTTCTAATTGGGGTAAGCGACTCCCCACAACTAAGTATTTGACTTAAAACTCAATTAGGTTTCACTTTTATATTCCTTTCTTTTAAAAAAATAAATAAATAAATTCAAAGGGTAGGTTGCCACCTATTTTAGTATATAGGTTGTGACCCATCACTTCCTTTCAAATATTTTAGTTACTCTCAATTTTAAGGTAGTTGAAACAATTTTTTTTTTTTCATCTTCTTTCTTTTCTTAAATTTTCTAATTTTTCAATATTTTTGTTTTACTAAAATTATAATAAATACATATGTATATACATTTATAATATTTATTATATACATGTATATATATATATATCTTTATTATTTAATTTTTTGTTTATTTATATTTTTTCTTTTCCTGAAATTAACGGAAGACTTATTTAAAAACTTTTATAAACATTGATAACTTAAATAAAATTTTTGAAACGTTTAAAACTCAAATAAAAAATGTAAAAAAAAAATTGAGTCCTAAATTTGTAATTTTCCCAAGGACCAATCAAAAAGTCAAGCATCATGTTAATAAAAAAGTCAACGATAAACTAACGGATAGCTTGTTTGAATATTTTTACAAATGTCGAGCACTTAAATAAATATTTTGAAATATTTATAATCCAAATAAAGTTACAACTCAAACAAAAAAAGTGCAAAAGATTGAATCTTAAATTTATATTTTTCCCTTTTTCTCTTTTTTCATCCCATCATTGCGTTCCTTTTCAACGCCAAATGAAGTACTGAATTTGTGTTTTTTGATGGCTTTAATAAGTTATTCCTTCTTTACTATCAAATTTTGTTTTTGTTTTTATTCAATTTGATTCTGATTTTGACAACCTTAGATTTTCGCTTTATTAATTGTTGATTCTGCTAAACGGAAAAAGTTAGGGCCATGCCAAGCGAAAAAAAAAAAGGCCAGGGACGTGAGTGGACCATAATGAGATTTGATGTTTTTAGTTGTACTACGTACTATTTGGTTTATTAAATAAAAATTACCTAACAATTAAGTACTTATGTTGTAATTTGTAAAGTAGCTACATTTGTAACTTTATGTGAAAAATATTACTTGTTGTATGTTTATTATAGTTCATATACGTATTTAAATATATTGCTTATCTAGTTAATTTGTAATACATAAAGTAGTCTGTAGTTGTCTACTTTGTCGTGTAAAATATTATCCATATATCTGATATTTTAATTGTTATCATAATTCATTTAAGTGTACAAGGATATCTCTTTTCTTATGTTGATTTTGGAATGGCATGTGATAGAGTCCGATTTAACTTGTATGACTTAATTTTTTCTTTTCAATTATTAGATAAACAATATTATGTATAAATAGGTAACCTAGCTATTCCTTTTAATTCGCATGACTTCTTTATATTTCTCTAATATTCATATTCGGAAAACTACTGCAATGTGATGATTTCATTATTTAATCTACGTTAACTCCTATGCATTGCAGGTGCGTCGGTGCTAATACATCTAAATCTCTCAATGCTTTCAAAAGTTGCTATTTCATTGGAGGAAAAATGTTTAAGGAATTCTATATATCCAAAATTAAGTGGTTATTACCTATATTATTATATTGAAATTTACAATATAATTCTTAAGGCTACTGTATAGTCAATATGGATTAGTAAGGAATAGGTATTCATATTATAACTTCACTCTAAAGAAGATGAAAATTACGATTTTTTTCAAATTACCTTGATTGTCAATTTATATAATTAGTTCAAAATAGTGTTATCAGACTAAGATTGACTCATCTAGTTCAACTCGATTCAATCCAACTCAACCATAAAACTAGTGAAGGTTATGCTTTTAACCCTTATTAAAGTGATCCTGATTCGACTCAGTTAACTCGATTAGTTCAATCTACTTCCTTAAGACCTAACCAAGTTCTAGGGGTTGAAATGTAATTTTTTTTATTTGTTTTTTCCTAAACACCAATTTATTAAAAAATAAATATAGGTTTAAGAAAAGCAAAAAGTAAACCATAAGCAGCTTATAACTTTCAAACTTCAAGAAAGTAGATAATTTTATTGCCTTATGAATAGATATGAACTACATTTTAATATTTTTATTAGTTCCTGTTCGACCTAGGTTAACCCTCTTGATCTTTAATCCCTTCTCATTCTTAGATCAACATCCCGGTTTGAGTTTAATAATATTGGTTTACAATTAGCATCAAGCAACTAAATCTTCTCTACTTAATGCACATGCTTCATGATTGTGTATCCATTTTAGTTATTAGTCAAACCTAAATAGGAAGGTAGACTACCCTTAGCTAATAGGATTAGGGGCAAAATCTATCTCACTGTTTTTAGGACTTTAGATTTAAATTTTGATAAAGATTATATGTAATTAGATTTTTGCATCCTAGCAAATAATTTTAGTGACATAGTTGTCCCATGTGGTTATTTTCATTATAAATGAACTTTCACTTAATAAAAGCACTACACAAATGAAAACATGAAATTAACATATTACCATTTACCATTCACTATGTATCTTATTCAGCTCTCATATTCGTAAAATAGTTTAATAACAAATAAAACAAGAATTTACATATTTATATAATAAATAAAATAAAAATGAAATATAGAACCACTTCTACTAATTGGTAGTTCTTGTTCGAACCCCTATTTTGTTACGCTAAATAAGATGATAAGTTTATTCTTACCTAGCCTATATGCTTTTTTTGGACCGCTTCCCTCTTTCAAATCGACACACTGATAAGTCCTCCTTAAACACATATCACTCTGTACTTATGTAACCAGAGATTATAAAATCACACCCATTCCAATTTTCTAAAGATGAGTCCCATATGGATCCTCGATGTAATAATTACCGTTTAGCTCTCAATCAATACCTATCTAAATGGGCTTAAAGAACATATGTCACAACTACAACAATTCAATGATAATTTCTTACATAAATAAAAAATTTATAGACTATGTACTTGAACACTTAGATTATGGGGCCTATAAGGAAAAATAGGTGATATCGCTCATATAAAGATACAAAGGCTATAATCCATGGTAAATTGAATTTATAAACCAATTTTTGATAGGGGCCAAGTCTAAGGACCTTTGACACATTCCTAAGCTTAAGATCTTACTACTTTAGTTCATTGAGCTCTTTCCTAACAGCTTACCAAAGAGGAGGTTAGGATCTTGAAGCTATTCGAACCACGTAAGTACCTAAGCTCTTACCAATACTTTGCTATCTCTTAGGTAGAGGAGACTAACCTCTTGATCTACTTGAACAACTCAACCAATCACACCATTAGCTCAATATTGAGTTTTCAAGCTCTCTATTTATAGACCCCAATTGATTGAACATGTCTAAGTTACAACTATTTTGTATAAATTCTATTATCAAGTTCTGAACAAAGCTATCGATTGCAAGTCAACATCTATCCCTTACATCGTCTGAAATTGTATAGATTGTCAATGTATGTTCCTTTTGTTGTTATCATGTTTTTCCTTTTTGTAAAGTTTAAGTTACTTCTTTAGGCATGGATAATTTTGTATTTTCTCCATTCAAAACGATTTTTATTATTTTTTATTTGAATATTATTATTTATTTATTATTTTATCTATTTCTATTATGCTAAATAAATAAAACTAAACTATTCTTCTTCTTTTTTCTTTTATTTTTCCTTTTTTCAGTTTTTCTCTTTTTCTTTTTCTTTTTTTTTTCTTTCTTCTTTCCTCTCTTTTTCTTTTATTCTCTTTTTTACAATTACAAGAATAAACAAGAGCAAATAATAATAACAAGAAAAGAAAAGAAATAAAATTACAAAAAAAAAAACTAAATAAAAACTAGGACAATAGCCAGATTTAGACTAATAATATGGGTCAATCGGTTTAGACGGGGGTCAGGATTAGGTCGTAGAGTGGTTCAAGTCAGAGCTCTAGTGGGTCGCCTATGGTTTAGGTCTAGTCACACGCAATAGGTTAGAAAGGTGCTTCAGAGGGTGTTTCGGTGGCTGAATCGATTGAAAAAGGCCACTTTTGTGGCAATCCTATTAGGGATTGGGGTTTTGCCCAAGTGCCACGACCTAAAGTGGTAGTTTGGTGATGGTCGGCACTTGGGTAGTATTGGGTGTACACAATTGGGGTGATCGAGAGAGGGCGTAGTTTTACGAAATGGTGTTGTGTAGTGTGAATGTGTGCTGTTGTTGGCATATGGAGCAATTGGGGGTTGTAGTGGTGTATAGACTGCAGTGGATGGCATGTTAGTACGTGCTGTAGTGTATTGCATCAGTAGCTGGCTTGGTGGTCGTGTTTAGTGGACAATCAATGTAGCATTAGAATGTTGTAGCAATTCGAGTTTGGCCGTGTATCAATGCTTGATCAGTTTGTGCTGATCATACGTGCAGTAGTGTGGCCGAGTGTGTATTCACGGTTGTTGTGCTATCATAGATGGGATGTGCTCGGGTATGTATGGCTTGGATCATACAGGGCAACAGCTTCAACAATAGGTGAAGATGGTGGTCGCATGGTTGTGAGCTAGGGCTACCCCCCCCACCCAATAAGTTATGTGTGTATAAGTTTGAGAGAGAGAGAGAGAGAGCAAACTGAGAAAGAGACAATAGACCCCCCTTGTGCGTGTGTGTGCTTGAAAAATCTAATCCCCTTCATTATGTGTGTGTTTTGTTTTTGTTATGAAACCCACCCCCCTGCGAAATGAGAATGGAATTCCCTGTATGTGTTTTCTCTTTTTTTTTTTCTTTAAACGAGAAAGTAAAGAAAAAAAAAAAAGAAGAAAGAGAAGAAGGAAAAAAAAAAAGAATGAAAACTTGTTATTTAGACTAATCACAAAATGCAATGTGTCAATTTTAGACACGTGGCTCAATGATGGCTTGACATATGGCCATGCGTAGAGTTTGAAAAAGAAAAAGATAAAAATAAAAAACATCCTCATGTCTATAGTAAGTCTTGAACCCCTAACCTCAAACCGAACCCCAATGCCATGTCTATAAACTTATATATTAGGTCGTTGACTTGTACCTTATCCATATGTACAATTAAATTGCATATATGGACTCAATCAGTTTGTATTAGATTCAAATCTAAATACAAGTCCAACGGCCCTTTATTTAGATTTATTTAAATTAAAAAAACTATTCTATTCAAACTATCTAAAAAAATTATTATTTTCTAAATTCCCATTTTTTTTCAACTTTTTTGTGACTTTTCAATTTTTTATATATTTTTGTAAATTTTTTTATTTTTTGTATTTTTTCTAAATTTCTTAATTTTTTGTGCTTTTTCCTATTTTCCTATTTTTTTTTTTTTGTATTTTCTTGAATTTCATATTTTTGAGTTTTCTTACTTTTCTATTTTTTTTATATATTTTTTCTAATTTAGGACCCTTTAACCTATTCTAAAAATAAATGGGGGAAAAAATGAGGTGTCTACATTTACAATAGTGTAGTAGTTGTGTTGGAGTATTTGCATTATTCAAGTTTTTACCTAATGTATGATGGTGTTGTTGTAGTAGCTATTGATATTGTTGTTGGGGGTTTTAAGTTTTTTTTTATGGTGTAGCTAAGTTGTTTGTATCATGGATGTCGTAAAGTTAGTTGAGCTAAGCATTTTTGTGTAGTTACTAAGCTATTGAAGCACCCCTATAAAAATGTGTAACCCTAATTGATGTGAAAAGGAGGCTATTGCTTGGGTGAACACAAGCAACAATTACTCTCATGAAGCATTGAGATAGGTCTTAGTGGTAGGATGGCCAAAAAGATAAGTGGAAGTTATTATGCAACTTGTGTGCAAATGATTGGATATGACTCTTCAACTAGCTCACATGGACCTAAGTCACTAGTCAATATGACGCACAACTAGCTTTCAAGGGTCAAATGCCACTTACCAAGCCCAAAGGTCTTATAAGAGTGTCTTGGACTTAGGGTAGCTCAAGTTAACATATAAGAATGAGGAAGAAGATGGTTGTAAAAATGGATGTTCATTGATTAGTTACAATCGGTATAACAAAGGGATATTTATACATGCCACTTAAGGCAACTTCTATGCCCTACACAATTAATAAAAGGGATATCATGCTAATAATAGCATACAAAGGTTGTTGCAACGGTATAATTGACATTCGGTAGGGTAATATGCATCTAATATATTGTATATTGTCAAAAAAGCAAAAAAAGCAAAAAAAGAAAAAGCATGTATCATTCCTTGGTAGGTGAATTTTAGAGTGTCAAATTAGCTCTTGGATGAGGGACAACTCCAAGTCAACTCGGTATGAAGGTTAACAAGGCAATTAAGAGGCTAAGTGGCACTAAATCCAAGCTAACAATAAAGTCAGCTGAGCTAGGACATCTACTTTTGAGATGATGTTAAATAGGTTAGCATATTGCTAAACTAACCTTAGATAGGTTAGGATGTAGGTAGTCTTCCTTCACTCAAGACATGGTAAAGTACCGGTGAGAATTTAGGTAAAGTCTTCCTCTACTCACAACATGACCTTTTATGAATGGAAGATGACTTCTTATGCCAGCATGAGGATTTTTCATGGTTTAGCATCCTTTTATAGAAGGTTTATTTCGGGTTTTAGTATAATTGTAACACCTTTCGCTGAGCTAACCAAAAAGAACGTAGGGTTTAGATGGGGAGAGTAGGAAGAGAAAAATTTTACTAGGATGAAGAAGAATTTAACCCTTGCCTTAGTTTTGGCTTTACTAAGCTTTTAGAAAGTCTTCAAGCTGGAATACGATGCTTTAGGTGTCGACATTTAATGTGCCTAAAAGTTCAGTTATCGCTAGGACTTACCATAGCAGATTTGAACTAATGGATCCTTCAAAATATTGAAGAAACTTTAAGTAAGTAGGTCAACAAACTAACTAGAGTAGCCGACATGAAGCTGTTCGAAGGATATGACCTACCTACGAACACAACACAACTTAACACTTTACTTGATATGACACATAAGTTAATGTCAAGGTCCACTCACCACTAATCTTGAGCTACTCGGTAATATTAGATAAGAGTATATGAAAATGGATTTAAAGTGGGTTGTTTCGCAATAACATTATATTCAATGTCTATTTGTAAAGTAAGATTATTCTGGCTTATAAGAAGAATAGACTATTTATAATAAATCCCTAGGGAAACATTACAAATAAAGACATTCCAAAAAGGCTTACATAAAAATGGGATTCCTAATACATATGAAAAAGGGAAAAAAGGATACATGACAAAAAGGGAAAATAGTACAATATCAAATGAGACAGACAGGTGGCGATACAACATTGGTTCCGTATAAAGATTCTTTAGGTACAACAGCTAAGTGGAAACAAGTTGTGGCGGTGTTAGGGATACAAGAAAGAGATGTAGCAAATATTGGTAGGAGGTCGAAAGAGAAGTACTCAGTTGGTAGGAGAGTGTCTTATCACTAAACAAGAAGCTTTTGGTAACTGGAGGTTTGATCATTTGATACAAGAGGGAGAAAATAGAGTAAGGTGTAACCTTTCGAAGTTGTCAAGGAATTCAGCCATCCTTCTTTTGCATAGAGTTTCTCGTCATCGGTAAGTTGACGAGAAAGAATTCTTTAGGTAAGAGATTAGAGGCTTTAGAGTCGTACTCGAGTAAGAGGACTAATGGTTGGCAGCTCATCAGCATTGGTATTATACTTATGTAGGAAGGTCAACCCGTTACATTTCATAGTGAGAAACTCAAAGGAGCCCAATTGAACTACTTAATATATGATAAAAACCTCTATACATTACTTCGAGCTCATCATTTGTAGCAGCACTAGCTATTGCCTAAAGAGTTTGTTATCTACATGATCATGAATCATTGAGGTATCTAAGGAGCTAATCGAAGCTCTCTAAGCATCAAGCAAATGGGTCCTGAAGGGATTTACTTTTGTGATCAAGTACAAATGTAGCAACACAAATGTGGTAGCCAATGCTCTATCAGGGAGGCATGCACTCCTCTTTGACTCATAAACAACGTTACTAGGGTTTGCAATTGAAACCCAACTTTGGCTTAATCTATCATGGTGTATTGAAGGATAGGTTATAGACAATTATTTTGTAGAGGACGAATATCCGTTCAAAGGTGGTGAGCTATATGTGTCAACCTGTTCTATGAAGGAGTTGCTAATGAAAGAAGCCCATAGTAGAGGACTCTTCAAACATTTTGTAAAGAAGAGAATTTTTTAATTGCTGAGGGATAGGTTCTTTTTACCTAAGATGCGAAGGGATGTGCACCGAGCCATTGAAAGATGTATGATCTATAGAAGAGCAAAGAGCGGAGCTTAGATTAAATTGAGTATAGACTTTGTCCTCAACCTATCGAAAATAGCCCAAGGCTAAATTTCTATTGTGGTTGTTGTGGATAAATTCAATAAGATGACACATTTTATACCCTAATGCTTCAGTTATTTCTTTTCTCTTTTTATAGGTAATCATCCATTTGCACAACATACCAAGGATCATAGTGCTTGATAGAGACCTAAAGTTCCTAAGCTACTTTTGGAAGACTTTCAAGTGCCAATTAAAAACTAAGTTACTATTCAACATATCATGCCACCTACAGATCAACAACTGAATAGAAGTTGTCAACAAAAATTTAAGATCCCTACTCTAAGCTATTATAGGAAGAAATTTGATAGATTGAGATGTGCATTTGCCTATGGTTAAATTCGTCTACAACTTATCCATCCACAATATTATAGGAAAAACATTATTCAAAAGTGTGCACAGTTTCAATCCTGATCTAACCCTTAATCATATGCCATCGTTGGCTACTAATCAAGAGGATCTTAAAGCTACAAACCGAGATCAAACTATCCATAAGATATACCAGAAGGTAACTAAGTAGTTGGCTAAAGTTGCATAAAGACTAGATTAGATAGGACAAGAGAGGATAAGAGAGCAATTTTATCCTAACGACCTAGTTTGGTTGCACTTAAGTTAAGAAATATTTCTAAACAAGAGAAAGAACACATTGACTACCTAAGATAAAGGACCAATCAAGATATTCTAGAAGATCAATGATAACGCATATTAGTTAGAACTACCAAAAGATTATGAAGTGCCAGATGTGTTTAATATTACCAACCTAAGTCCAAATAAGCCTAAAGAAGTCAACTAGCAAGGAGACCATTTAGATTCAATCCCAAATCCTAACCAACCCAGAGGAGATGATAGGAATGAATCAACCAAACCCCTCGCTTGAGCTTAAGCCAAAGGACTTTAAGGTATGACTTATCATAGTCTCACCCTTTATCTAGCCAACCTGTTCCTTGGGTCCAAGCTTCCCTACTTCCTTGAGTGTTTTGGGCATTACACTATACTAGAGACCTAGAAGCTAATTAAGTGCTAACCAAGTGCTAATCTAGGTAGTGTTACAAACAACTCGGCAGACATGACTACAAGCTCAACTAACCTAAATCAAAGTTGACATTGTCAAGTGTCGACCTATTTATTTACCTACCAACCTGTTCTTGGATGCTGGGTTATCTCAGACAACCACCTAAGGGAAAGCACAATCGAGCTAATTCCAATGTCAAGCTATCTAGAAGCCATCATCTAACTACAACTAGGTCCTACCCCATCTACTCTACCAAAAGGACCTTATCCATATAGAGGGAGACACCTATCCTCTGACATCTATACTAATATGGATAGGCCTAGAATATTCTTCGTCATATATTACAAATTTACCCTTTTATGTATATTCTTTTTGGTACTTTTCTCTTTTCAGTAAATGCACCATTGTTTTGTATCTTGATTTATCATTTGCCCTAGATAGTCGGATATAAATATCCTTTTTAAAATGTAGTCGCAACATCAAGTTATCATCAATAAAGTACTCTTTTCTCTCTATAATTCATTCTTCCCCATATTACAAGTTTATGAGTGTTCACTGGTGCATCATATCCTTTAAACAGCTTATGGTTGCTTAACTTCAACCTCATTTCCTACTCATTGTCCGGCCATATCTATTTTTGACCCATCCTTCGATATCATCAAATCCATCTATTCCTGACACAATATATCAAATGGCTTTAAGTCAACTTGACATAAGGGTCGGTAAGGCAGTCAAGGAGGCTCAATAGCACTAAGGCTGAGCTAATAGTGGAGTCAACTAAGTTGAGACATCTATGTCAAGACATCTACGTATTAACTAATACTGAATAGGTTAACATACTACTGAACTAACCTTAAATAGGTTGAGATGTAGGCAGTCTTCCTCTTCTTGAGACATAATAAAGTATTGGTGAGAGCTCAAATACTTTAGTAGGTCAGTCCTATGGGAGAGTTCGGTTGCTTCATCCATATGTTGATATACGAAGGCTAGCCAGACCAAAGTGGCTAGTCATGAGCTTAAGATCAAGTGAGAAGCCTTTAATTCTTTTCACTAGTGTTTATAAAGGAATAAAAGACGTGGACAATGATGCCATTGGCCATAGAAGGCATGACCAATAGGAATTGAAAATCACCAATGAATAAATACATGACTTAACAATTGTGATTGCTAACTTACCCATTATTATACAAAGATTGGTGGAGAAATGTTGCTAAATCTTGCCTCTGCAATTATTTAAGCTCCTCTAGGTGATAAGTGAGCTAACCCAATCTAAAATGACTAAGTTAATAGAGCAAGGTATGGAAACTGAGCTTGTAGATGAATTGAGCTCGAAGATGTTAAAGAAGAGGTAGGAGATAACTTTAATGAGCACCTAGTATGTTATGCTCAATGTCGAGCCTAATTTTTTCTTGGTTTTTTTTTTTATAAATTTTCCTTAACCTATCATATCAAACCCTAACCCGTTTAATATTGATCATCGACTAATAGTTAAAGAAAACTTGGTTTTTTTTATTTTAGAAAACATATTGGAGTCGCCACTCGACTGGAGTCGAGAAAAAAAAGGGTTAGGTTAAATAAATTGGGTAGATCGATTTAACCTAACTACTGATTCACTTGAAAAACCAATTTTTAGAAAAAAGGTTTGAAAACCAAAAATTTTAGATCCGAAGGCTAATCTTTTCAAACCTAAACGAATATCACTTTTACTTTCCAAATTTAAATTTACTTTTCAATAATACCCTTCTACAAGAAAATATCTAATTACATATAAAGAAGTAAATAACATCTAAAAAATAATAATTGAACTATTACTTACAAAGATAGAAAGAAAAGAAAAGCTTTCCATATTTTAGGTCGCCACGTATTTGCCTTCAAGTGCTTACTATTGACTGGTGATTCTCATTTTGGTATACGAATACCTGCAATACGAGAAAACGGCTATAGGGGGGGCATCGAAGGGTACTCTAGCGTAGTCACTCTAATGCTTAAATTAGTTCTCTCATCATGCAGAGAGAAACATCAAGTAGTTATGATGTTGAGAGAATGGAAGAGGGTCACCTTACTTAAGGTCTTGGTTGATATTTATAGTAAGTCTATAGGGATTATCCTTGGACTAGATCATTGGGTCGGGTTTAGATAGTAGACCAAGTAATATACAGCAGGTCAACAAGTGGACTGCTTGGTAGGTAAAGCTCTGCTGAAACTATTACATCGGCCTCGGATTGAATCGTATACAGTACTTGTGCTGAACAAAAGAATTTCTGCTCGAATTCACTCTAAACTACAGCTCAAAAATTGAATTAATAGCTTGATTTGAAGCATAGACGGTATGTAAATCAAGTTCTGGTTGCTAACTGCTAATCGGAGCATGAAGCTCAATAATATGTTGGAGGAATATATTTGGCTTCTCGGCCACTCACTTGGAGCTCGGGAATTTGATCTCTGAAATACTCGGCATCATTAGAAACTAGATGGTATGGCAATTGCCAGAAATATACTCTGCCATCATCAAGAATCTTCAGTAGAGTACTTAGTTCTCCTTTTAAAGGAATTTTAGTAGAGTTGTTGGCAAGGACTGCTTGACTTTCCGCTTACTCCGACTCAGGTTAGCTTCAGATCAATTTTTGTTGTACTGGAGTTGCCGATCTGCCCAACTGTAAGTGAGCAGCTTAGCTAGCATGTCCATAATGTATGAGCAGTGCTCGGCAAATTAGCACGTGCTTGTGGCTGATCAAGAAAGTGAACTCCAATCATGTAGAGCTCGAAGTTCAGGCTTGTGTTTGAGTAGAGAAGCTTGGTTCTTTGAGCTTGAGATGGGTGACTCGATAAGAGTTGCTCGACAAGGTTACTCGGCAACTCAGTGTTTTGGCATCAATAACTTAGTGACTTAGTGATACGAGGCAAGCGCACCTATCAATTTTAATATAGTCGGATATGAGTCCGAGTCGATTCCTCAGAGATTTTGAGTACTAATATTAACTTTAGCTTTATTATCTAACCGGAAAATTATGTCGAGTTGAATGAATTAAAAATACTGAAATTAATAAACTAAACTAATTATGAGACTTAACTAAGCAATAAATTACTAACGACTTCAAGTATGCAATGATGTATTTAGGAATTATTTCCCCTAGTGTTTAACATGTAACATTTTTAAAATATATTCAATTTAGTTTCTATGATTCTTGACCGGAGGGATTCACAATTAAAGCTAATATCTTTCTCAAGCATATTAACCCTAATTCTAAATTATTTACCGGAATCTCTTCACTTAGCAATATAACTTAGAATCGCATTAATGTATAATGAATTCCCACACAAACAATCAACTTTCCGGAAGAAACATGTCTCTTATCTCTAAGTATACATGTAATTCTCTCCAATTATGTTTAGATCTAATTACACATGCAATTTCTCAATCAACATGCATAATATCATATATTGACACTCTAGAATTATCGATCCATAACTAAACGACGTAATTGAATCAAGAAAAGATAGAAACTTTCTTGAAATTATAATTCAATCCAAGAATCACATGAAACCCTAAGTTCCATAATCCTAAATACTTGAATTCTAAGCTATCATAATGAATCTAAAAACAAGATTCATCAAAAACATGAAATAAAGCATGAAAACCCCTCTTGATTTGATGAACAATCTCTAATCTTGAAATCGATGTCGTTATCGCTTCTTGATGTTGTTTCTCCTTAAGTCTCTTCTTGTCTCTTGTCTCTCTTTGTTTCTGTAAAGTCTCTCCTTCTTTTGAACCCTAAGATCCCCTTATATATGTGTATTACATGGATTTTATTTTCATCATCAGACACGGCCGTGTCCCTAGGTCGTGTAACTTTCTGCACAAAGGCAAAATTTCTGCACAACTTCAAAATTTCATAATTTCTTCGTTTGAACTCGGAATTGAGTGAAACTTGATTCGTTTTCTTCGTTTTCGAGTCTAGCACGCGTTTAAACCCTGAAATCAACATTTTACTCAATTAAGTATCAATTTCTTTAAAAAAAACCAAAAATGTAGGGGAAATGCTATAAAATCACCATATGAAATATGTTTAAAATCAGAGTTATCACTTAGTATAGCTAGGACATACTCGGCTATTCAGCACAAGGATTAAGAGTTTCCCTTTGGTAGTATATAGCTCAGCCAAAGCTTTCCGGCACATTGGGAGCCACTCGGCGTCCTTGGAAACATACATTCTTGGCACTTTCAGGCCAATGGAATAATGCTTGGCAGATTCCGAAGATTTCATCTACGTGCACTAAGCTTGGCTTTCAGGCTGATGGAATAATGCTTAAAGTACGTGTTTCCAATTTAAAGAGGCCATGATAGATGGTTGTAATTATCTGATGGATAATTGGCATTTGTATCGGCGAGAGTTTCTTGTTAGTTAGGAGAATTTTACAACTTGGCATGCTGCTCGGATCAATCGACCCACTCAAATTGGAGAAGGGAGTACTTAAGTGAATTCAAATTTTGCTATGTTTTCAAATTCATAAGTAATATGGGAACCGCTTGTAGATAATCCTGCTATTGTTTTGAATCCAACAACATAATAGAAGTAATACTGATACAGTGACGGTTACATGGCGGTTTTCAAATATCTACTGCACACACAACTTTAAAGCGAAAACCATGAAATTGCCCAAAAGTATTAAACTAGTTTTCTCATGAATAATGTCTAGACCCCCTTCACCAGCAATGAAAAAGCAATTAGGTGAGGTAGTTTATTTTTCATATTGTGAACAGGCCTCAAGAAAATAGTAACTGCCACATGAATGTTTAAAGAGGTATCAACATAAAGATGTATGGGAAGAGGGAAAAATGAAATTGAAAAGGCCAAAATGCATCGATAAACTCTAAACCGATTTTCACCATATTCGAAGAAAAAGAACTCTGATGTACCACCTTTAGAATAAATCCTTGACAAGATGGAATATCTTCCAACATGATTTCAGTGAATCGTTAGAAGGAGCGGTAGTAAATTGTGTCTTTGTCATTTTCCTTGTTCCCACAGATGGTACCAATTGTTGGTGGGTGATTCTTATTCCGATATACGAACACCTACAACACGAGAAAATGACCACCGTGTAGGGGCGGAGGGGAGGGCATATTAGAGGGGAAGGCATACCAAAGGGTGTTTCGGTACGGCCACTCTAATGCCTAAATTAGTTCTCTCATCATGTAGAGAGAGATATCAAGTAGTTATAATGTTGAGAGAATGAAAGAAGGTTCCCATACCTAGGGTCTTAGTTGGTATTTATAGTAAGTCTATGGGGATTGTCTTTAGACCGGGCTTAGATATTGATATTAGACTAAGTAATATAAGCCCACAAAACAATTATCCAAAAATGCATATCAATACTTACGTACCCGCTATTTAAGATCAGATTTTTGTAGTTTATTTTGAAAACGTTAGCAGGTTGGTTAATTTTAATTTTGAAAAAGATCAAGCTTACGTTTCTTACCCAATTTGATATAGTTAGTGACGATTTTCTAAAACATCCTAAAGTCGATTTATATTGAAAATTCTAAAAAAAGGAAAGGTCTCAACTCTAAAAAAAGAAACCAATTTTATTTTGTCATTATCAAAAAAGTATTTTCTAAGTGATAAAGTCTATTTATTTTATTTTATTTTTATTTTCATTATTATTATTTTTTTTCTTTTTCCTTCTTGTTATATTTCCTTATTATTAATTCCTTACATAAATAAAATTAAACCCCTTCTTTTTTTTTCTTTTTTTTTCTTTCTTTTTTTTTCAGATTTATTATATATTTTTTTTCATTTTGCATTACAAATATATTAGAATTTACTAAAAATATATAAAACAGTAGCTTCGGATCGAATTGGAGCAACATGCACGAGTCAAGTCAAGGTCGTCAATTCTAATTAGAGCTCCACTTGGGTTAACGAAGATCTACAACAGCCTTGGGGTCAACTTGGGCTAATTTGCTTACCAAAATGAATAGGAGAAGTTGGATTTGTGAGCTTCTAATTGGACGTGGTGGGGCTAGTAACAATGCCTTAGTTTTTGGTAGCTGTTTTGGGTGGTGATCAGAGTTGGGTGGTTGTGATTGGATATGAGCAACTATAGTGGTGGTTGTTAGACAAAAATTAGAGGTTAGGTCTTAGTATTTCAAGTGTGCTAGAGCTTATAGTGGTGGTGGTTTTTGTTAGAAATCAACGTGAAGGATGCCATCGTGGAGAGAGAAAGAAATCGTGCTAGAGAGAGAAAGTTCAAATTTAAACTGGTATAGAGGGTTTTTTATCAAGCTCTGTGTCGAAAATGAGTCCACAGGTCCTTATTTATACTAATCTCTACTTAAACAAACTTGGAGAGCTCATTAAAAGAGAAATCAACCATGAATGGTGATTCCAAATTTTGAGTTTTTTTTTTTTTTTTTTTGCACTTTTGGGAGCCAAATTAATATTGAATTTTGATTGAATTTGAATGAAGTTTGGGGCTCAATTCGTAGTATGCTATGTCATCTACACGATTTCACCATTAATTTGGTGAAATTGTGTAAAAAAAAGGGTAAAAATTGGCCTTTAATTGACCTGCATTAACAAATAAAAAAATCTGGAAAATCAAACAAGAATCATGAGAAGAAGGATGATGCACGCATACATTGTAAAATAAGCGCGCCCCCTACCTACTATGTTCTTGGTTGAAGGGCCTCAGGCCTTAATCCAAGTTACATGGACCAAGTTCAAACCTAGTTTGATTTGTGTTCTTTTTTTTTTTTTAGCAAAATAGAAGGCAATTTTTTTTTTTTTTTTGCCTTTGGTGAGATTTGAACTTAGGTTTCCCCTCTATTTGTGATTTGTGCATGTATATGACCAAATGAATTGTTGATTTTTCTTTATTTATATGTGCAATTAAATTATACATATAAACAAGGTTTGCCTGAGCCAATTTTAAACCAAAGGCCAAGCACAAAATTGTCCCTACTATTTTTATTATCTAAGACAAAAAAAAATACTAAAATTTTTTATTCTATCTTAAACTATCTAAATCTTTTAGCTTTTTAATTTTTGTTGTTAATTTTCTTTCTTTTCTCTTTTATTTTTATTTTTTGTTCCTTTTTTTTTATCTAAAAATAAAGGGGAGCAAAAATAGGATGTTTGTACACAAGGCCCCCGAAGTCTTGAAAACATTAAGTTGCAAATGTTGACCTACCCTTGCAGTGAAGATGCCAATGACAATCTTAATTAGGAGGACAAAGTCAAGAAGTTGTTCAAATGCCATCACTATGATGAAAGTGTTAATTAAGATTGGCTACCCTTGAATTCATAAGCTATGTTTCATTATGGAGGAAAAAATGACAAGCTATAAGGAGACAAGAAGGAGAGCAGGAGATTAGAACGTGAAATGAAATAAAGAGAGTGATGCAAAAGAGGTTCATTCTTGACCACTATATGTAAGATGCATTTAAGAAGTTGCAAGACTTGAGATGAGGTAGGAGTGTTGACAAATATGTAAAAGAGTTTTAGATGCTCACAATCCAATGTGAGGTAGAGGAACCTAAACCTTAAATTATTTCTAAATACATTAGAGGCTTAGAGTTTGAGATTAGAGAAGGTACTTGATATGCAAAGACTACATACTCTTGATGATGCCATCTAAATTGCTTAAAGATTAGAATGACAATGCAATTAAGGATTTTCCAGAGTTCCCTTAGCAAGACTTAACTTAGTTGACCTATTTAGTTAATTCTTAAAGGACAAACCCATTGGGGATGAGTCGACGAGACGAACAAGTGACTTAAAGTAATGAGGTCAAATCTAACCAAAAGAACCGACTTGTTGACAAGGAAGGAGTTAGGAAACTCAAACAAGGCCACACCTTAGGAAGGAAGAGGGGGAAGATAAAGTGCCTCAAATGCCAATAGTTTGAACATATAGGCACCTAATGTCCTAACTAAAGAACCATGGTCATCAAAGGTGAGGCACTGATCATTGAAGTGGATAGTATTGATGAAGAAGTAAAGGAGTTAAGGGAAGAGGAGATGACCCGATAAGAAAGAGTACTTGAGGAAGACGTTACTATTAACACCAAATAGGCAGAGTTCTAGAACATGGTAGTACACTAAGCTATAAGTGTGGTCCCCTTGGTTGAAAATGAGCAACAAGAAAACTTATTCCATATTGGTTGAAGAGTAAGGAGTTATTTGTGTACCCTCATTATACATAGTGGTAGCAACACAAATATATCTTCTATAAGCATGGTACATAAGAAGGGTGCCCTACATATCACCCATCAAGTTGTATTACATTTTGCAATTGGATCATATGAGGAGGAGGTCTTGTGCGATGTCTTTCCTATGTATGCATCATAAATCTTGTTGGGCTAACCTTAGTTCGACCACAAAGTCTTAAATGATGGGTTCTAAAATACCTATACTTCTAAGCATGAAGGAAGGAAGACCTTGTTAAATCTAATGACTTCTAGTTAGGTTAGAGATATGTCATCACAACTAAGTTGAGCCTAGAAGAAAAGTCTAGTAATGTCCTAAGCAAAATGGATGCATGAAATGAGGTTAGATATCCTATTGCTTCTATTGGTTTAGAGGGCGTTAAAGATAAAATAAAGAGAGGTCTAATTATATTCCAAGGTATAAGGATTGATTAATGAATTCATGGACTTATTCCTAGAGAAATTGTCCAAGGGATTGCCTTCATTCTAACACATTGAACATTACATAGACTTACAGCCCAAAGTCATATTATAATGCGTCTCTAGGTTTGGACACACGAAGAAGCAACACAACAAAGCAAACTGGAAAGAAACACAAGAAAAAGCTAGCAAAGCCAAGGCATCTGCCGAATGGATGTGACATACTACTTGATCCTACTTGAACTACAATCTGCTGGATATGACACACTAGTTTGAATTGAAAGGTCACTCATCACTACTCCTTGCTAAAGGGAATAGATAAGAGTTGAATGATAACAAGAACACTAAGGTTGCTCAAAGTGAGTAATTTTTGTATTGAAGAGATAATTGTTCACATATAAGAAAGTGGGGGTTTATATACCCGTCCATTAGGGTTACTTTACATGTATGAAAAGACAAAAGAGTATTCTATAACTAAGTTACATAAAACATACTAAAAAGGGTAAAAGAGATAAAGAATATTCAATGTGAAAAAGAAAGAATCATTTTGAAATACTGTATTAAAAGACATGTGTTGCTTGGCTTCTAGATGGAAGAAATATGGTACAAGGTAAGTGGAAATAGAGTAATGCTTGTGGTCAAGGGCTGACTCGATGTGGACTAGGTTAGGGACCAATTAGTTCTTCTAAAGAGAAGTCAGCATAATTTGGGGTTGGATTCTTGTGGTCGGATTGGGAGCTTACCTTAGCTACTCTTAGGTTGTCTCCTAGGATAAAGTGTTGCTGTTGAATAAGGGTGGATCTAATATACGTAAGGATCTGATAGTCAAATCGGCATGAGATCAGCTCGGGATAGGAATCCCCATCTCGGCTATGGCCTAAAGCTAAAATCCTCCAAGCGAGTCCTTAGAGTCCTTTAGTTTGGCTATCCGTAATTGGTCCGAGGGGTTGATTCTTATCATCTACCTAGGGGTTAGAAAGATTTTTCCTCAAATCTGGAACGATCTTTGCTCTTTCTTTTAGGGCGCTCACAGGGTCTTCTTTTGTTGGTTGGTGAGGGATTAGATTGAATACATTAAAAGTGGAAGAAACTCTATAGTCATCAGGTAACTTGATTTGGTAAGTGTTGTAGTTGATTTTCTTTAGGACTTTGAATGGACCATCAGCTCGAGGAGATAGTTTGTTCCGTCTCAAGTGTAGGAATCATTCTTGGCTAAGATGTATCCATACCAACTCTCTTGGGTGGAAAGAAATAGTTCGGCGACCTCGGCTACCAATTTCATGCTACTTCTAATTGAACTTGGTGATCTTCTTGGTTACAGACTAGTGTAGCTCATGCGATTCTCGAGCTCAGTCCAATTCGGATTGACTCTCTTCAGTAGTCACTGGGGTACCAATCATGTCTAAGGGAATAATAGGGTTAAGGCTATAGACAACCTCGAATGAAGTCTTCCTAGTAATGCTATGGATAGTCTGGTTGTATGTGAACTCCACAACAAGTAGGCACATATCCTAATCCCTCAAGTTCTTCTCGACAACAACTCTAAGTAAATTGCCTAGCGTTCTGTTCACCACTTCAGTTTAGCGATCAGTTTGAAGGTGGCTACAAGAGCTAAATACAAGTTTGGTTCCAAGTCTTCTCCAAAGAGTCCCAAAAATAGCTCAAGAATTTTGTGTCTCGATCTAAGACAATAGTCTTCGGTATCCCATGTAGTTAGAAAATCTCTTAAAAAAAATCAACAATATATAGAGCATCGTTAGTTCGATGGCATGAAATGAAGTGCGCCATCTTGTTGAAGCCATCCACTACAAGAAAAAATAGAATCTCTACCTTTGGATGTCTGTGGCAACCCTAGGACAAAGTCCATGCTAAGGTCGGCCCAAGGTGAGGTTAGTGTTAAGAGCGGCATGTATTTTCCATGGCGTTTTCTCTTCCCCTTTGCACGTTTGTACACTTCACAACTACTAACTACCTTATGGATATCCTTAGCCAAACTTGGGCAATAAAAGTTCTCCTTCAATAGATTAGCTATCTTGGTTTCCTTGAAATGACTAGATAATCCTCCACTATAAGCTTTCCTAATCAACAGCTAACGAGTGGAACAGTTTGGCATGCACTGCCTTCGGTCCTTGAATAGGTAGCCGTCTTTGAGATAATATCCCTTGATGACAATTCCATCCTTATATTTTTCTATAATAGGGTTGAAATGAGAATCATGAGCATACTGCTTCGTAATTAATGAGAATCTCAACAATTTTGTCTGTAAAGTAGTTAGTAACATTTGTCATCGTGATAGAGCATCGGTGACCACATTTACACTTCTCTGTCTTTTTAGCTCGGCAACCTGCTTAAGGTTCATCCAATATACAGGTTAGTTCAGTAGGGCGGCACTTGGCTACAGATTAATACAGTACTCTATACCATAGACTGGTATTAGTCCTTTAGGCAGTTCTTCCGGAAACAAGTCGAAAAACTCATTTAGCAAGCTTTGAATCTCTTTTAGAACATCCAATAATTCCCTCATCTCCAACAATCTCCTAATCAACAGGAATATCGGTTCATCAACCTTCTCAATAAATCGGAGCTCTCTTTGGCTCATAACTACGGTCTTCTTCTTATTAGCTCGGGTGAGCTAGTTATGGGTTTCATTTACTTAAGATGGGGTTAGAGCTTGCAATACAATCTTCCTTCCATCCTTAACAAAGGCATAAGTGTTTTTATACCCATCGTACGTAATATGTCGGTCGAAAAACCAAGGTCATCCAAGCAGTAGATGTGAAGCTCCCATAGGGACGACATCGCACATTACTTCATCCTTATATACATTTCCAACACTAAACGGCATAACCACTTGTTCAATCACGTGTAAAGCACCCTTATCATGAAGCTAATGCAGCTTGTAAGGTCAAAGATACTTTGAGGTCGATAGACCCAACCTCTACACATAAGATTACGCAACCACATTAGTACAACTTTCTCCATCTACTATGATCATGCATAATTGGCCTTTGACGATACACTTGGTATCGAACAAATTCTCCCTCTAGTCTCCTTCAGAGTTCGACAAGAAACTTAGTACTCGCTTCAGGGCTAGGGTCATCACTTCTCCCTGGCCAACATAAACATAAGTCTCCTCTTCCTCTTCAACCTTAGGTTTTCCAACATCTTCTTCCTTCTTGGGCTCTCTCTCATTGGTGCTATCTACTACATCTCTTTAGAGGACCATGATATGTCGATTCAGACATTCAGTAGCCATATGTTTGAAGCCTAAGTATTTAAAGCATTTTATCTCGCTGATCTTTCGTCCAAAGGTCTGCCCTTTTTCATATGTCCTCTAGGTCAACTTACTCTCGGTTCAGCTTAGATGATCGGCTCAACCCTGCTGGTTTCCTCGGCTGTCTTCAGATCAGTCATTCCTCACCTCGGCCCTGATTAACCTCTTCGGCTCAACTCAATCAAGTTGGCGTGGTAGTAGGACTTGTGAAAATGTTAGACTAAGTTGGCTCAGAATGCTTCTTCTTTGCCTTTCGACCCTTTGCACTATCTTGATGACCTCTTCCAATGTATAAAACCTCTATACCTTCACGATATTATGGATCTCATACTTGAGCCTAGAAATGAACCTTGATACTGTATGGGCCGTTGGTTCTTCTACGTCGACTCAGATCATTAACATCTGGAACTCTCTTACATAATCATTAACAGATCAGTTCCCTTGGCATAATTCCTACAATTTTGCAAAAGTATCTTGTAGGTAAGTCTCAGGTATAAATCTACCTCTTAATAACCTTTTCATCTCATCCTAGGTCCTAATACCTTGTCTTCCATCTCTTGCTCTAGCTGCATTTAGATTCTTCTACCACATGGTAGCATACCTTATAAACTCCAATGCAACAAGTTGGACTTTGATCGCATCCTCATACCCATAATATTCAAATACTTTCTTAACCTTCTCTTCCCACTCTAAGTATTCATCTGCATCTCCACTTCCATTGAAAGACAAGATATGCACCTTAACATTGTCTAACCCTCAAGGAATTTGGCATTCTCGTCCCTACGCTTGGTAATAATCTGCTTCTTCTTCACTAAACTCTTCAACATCAATCTCCTTGTTATCTTCCTTAATCTCCTCCAACTCCAATCTTTGTCTAATAGCTTTAGCTGCTACTCCTCTAGCTCCTACCAGTCCAATTAAGCAATTGGTCCAATTGCCTTGGCCATAGTATCTCTCAGGGGTGTCTTCCTGTGGGTTTTGCTGCTGCACCCTTGGGGCTGTTATCTATTAACTTGCATTGCAATTACTAGACTCTCAATAAGGTTTGTGAGTCTATCAAATTTATCATCAATCGATCTTAGGGTGTTACTACCATTATGACCATGACCAAGTTGAGCACCATTACTCTAGTCACCAATAATACCCTGAACACTTGAATCAGAAATAGTACAGTACTACTCAAATAGATTAACAACTTGCTAACAACTTCAATACTTGATAGTCAGTCAAATAATATAGAAACAAACGTGCTTGTTTTCGTAATGAGAAACAGAGTAAAAATTGAGTAACAATAAAATCACTCTTGTTGTTACACCAACACACACCATGAAAGGAACACAGTAGCCACTAACAGTAAAGTGAACTAAAAATTCACTATAACTTCACGCACTCCCTCACGAAATTGTGCTCTGATACCAGCGAAGCTGATGTATCTCTAGGGTCAGACATGCAGAGAAGCACCATAATGAAGCGAACCAAAAAGAAACAAAAGAAAAAGCTAGTAAATCCTAAGCAACTACCAAATGGATGTGACGCACCACTCAATCCTAGTCGGCCTACAATCCACTAGATATGACATACCGATCTGAACTGAAAGATCACTCGCCACTACTCCTTGCTAAAGGGAATAGATAAAAGTTGAATGATAACGAGAATACTCTCAAAGTAAGTAATTTTTGTATTAAAGAGATGACTATTTGCATATAAGAAAGTGGAGGTTTATATACCGAACCACTAGGGTTACTTTATATGTATGAAAAGATAAAAAGGGTATTTTAGAACTAGGTTACATAAGACATGCTAAAAAGGGTAAAAGAGACAAAGAATATTTAGTGTGAAAAAGAAAGAATCATTCTAGAATACTGTATTAGAAGACATGTGTCACTTAGCTTATGGATGGGAGAAATATGGTACAAGGTAGGCGGAAACAGAGTAACACTTGTAGTCAGGGGCCAGCTTGATGTGGACCAAGTCGGGGACCAATTAGTTCTTCTAAAGAGTTGATTTGGGATTAGATTCTTGTAGTCGGATTGGGAGCTTACCTCAGCTACTCTTAAGCTGTCTCCTGAGATAAAGCGTTGTTATTGAACAAGGGCGAATCTAACATATGTAAGGATCTGATAGTCAAGTCGGCATATGATTAGCTCAGGATAAGAATCCCCATCTTAGTTATGGCCTAGAGCTAGTATCCTCCGAGTGAGTCCCTAGAGTCCTCTAGCTCGGCTGTACGTAATCGATTCGAGGAGTTGATTCCTATCACCTTACCTAACAAGCCTATATATAGGATGAATCTAGAGCAAGTTACTAAGCTTTAAAGGTAAGTGAACAAGCTAATTGAGCAATGTTACATTAGAGAATCGCTTTGTCCATTCTTTGTGCCTACATTGTTAGTGCCAAAGAAGGATAATATATGGAGGATGTGCATTGATGGTTAAGTTATCAACAAAATCACTATCAATTATAGATATCCCATCCCAAGGCTTGATATTATGTTAGACAAACTTCATGGAGTAAGAGTGTTTGTTAGTGCCAAAGAAGGATAATATATGGAGGATGTGCATTGATGGTTAAGTTATCAACAAAATCACTATCAATTATAGATATCCCATCCCAAGGCTTGATATTATGTTAGACAAACTTCATGGAGTAAGAGTGTTCTCTAAGATAGATCTTAAGTTGACATACCATCAAATTAGAATGAGACTAGGCGATGAGTAGAAGACCACATTTAAGACAAGGCATGAGCTATATGAATGGATGGCTATGCCCTTCGGTCTATCAAAAGTGCCAAGCATGTTCATGAGATTGATGAATCATGTGTTCACAGATTTGACAAGAACTTGTTAGTTGTTTACTTTCATGATATTGTGGTGTATAGCCCAAATCTATAGAGCCATTATGAGCATCTTCAAGCTATCTTTAAAGTACTCCAAGCTAAAAAGCTATTTGGGAATCTAAAGTGTAACTTTTGCTAAGACAAGGTTGTATTTTTCAACTTTGTTGTCTATAGGGGTAGAATGAGAGTTGATGAGAAGATGATTCAAGTAATCATAAAATGGCCAATTTTGACCTTTTTAGATGATGTTTGAAGTTTTCATGGATTGGCTTCATTTTACCAATGCTTCATTAAAGGCTTCAGTATGACAATAGCTCCACTAATTAAGCTTACCAAGAAGAGTGTAGAGTTTAGATTGAAAGAGAAAGAGCAAAAAAGTTTCAATGAAGTGAAGGAGAAGTCAACCATTACCTTTGTCTTAACTCTACCAAACTTTAAGAAGGTCTCTAAATTGGAAGCATTAGGTGTTGTTATAAGTACTATGCTAATGCAAGAAGGCTACCTTGTTACATATTTCAGTGAGAAGCTTAGAGGGTGACGCTCAACTACTCAATTATCCAAGCTTTAATAGTTTGACAACATTGCTTATTGCTAAGGAATTTGTTATCTATATAGACCATAAATCATTGAGATACTTCAAGAGCTAGTCGAAGCTATTCAAGAGATAACTAAAGTGGGTCAAGTTCATGGAGGGGTTCTTCTATGTAATTAAGTATAATAATGGGAAGACAATACGATCGTTGATGTGTAGTCTAAGAGACTAATAACACTCATTTGGCATATATATTTTGGCGTAGTTTTGTATAGTTTTATAGATTATTTGTATTAATTATCGATGATTTGGAGCTTTATTGGTTATTATTTCATTTGTATTTTTTTTTTTAAGCTTTTGATAAGTTTTTGAGTAATTTTTTGAAGTTTTAGAGCTTTAACAAAGAAGTGAATTAACTGAGCTACTCAATAGAGTGAAGTCCAGACAACTAATAGTGTCTAGAGAAGAACATGTGCTTGAACACGACCATGTACTCGAGCCTCTAGCTCTCACTAAAGAATTTCATTGAAAAATACAAGTTGTACATGAAGAAGAAGAACACACCTGAGATTACAGTCATGACCCTAGGGTATGTAGATGCCATAAATTGCAAATCTTTTATTTTTAGAAGGCTTCTTTTGTAGCTATAGGTCCAAGTTATATATAGAGTCTTAGACTTAGTGTTCAAAGGGATCCCTTAGAGGAACATTTGTAGGGAAAAGTACAGGGGTTTTCTCAAGTCTCTTAACCTCTTTTATTTTATTTTTTGTGTTGTAATTTCATCTTCTTAGTGAATCTTTTGTTGAACCTTAGTTCAATGTAACAATTATTTTATTTTCAATCTATGATATTGTGTTTTGTGATCTAATTGTATTGCTTTGTATTGCCTTTAATTCAATGTAGTCAGTTGGTGATAGTGGGTATCACAAGTGTAATCCTTGGTTGCACTCCTAGTAGTTTGATAGATGTTGACGGTGGTAAACCTAAAAGAAGCCCCTTTTGGTATAGCCATTGAGGACCTACTGACGCTCAAGTTAGCATGAAGAGTAAGGGATGGATTAGAAGAAGTCAAAAGATCTTATCCCTTTACTTAGAGTCTTACCTCTTATTTAGAAGAAAGGGAATCTACTTGCTCGGTTATGTAGCACATGAGGTTTGGCCTGGGCGCAGTCTAAGGTAAGGGTGTTGTCAATGTAAGAAATGACATACACCTTTCTATTGATTGATAAGCCCTAAGAAGGATGCCTATCACATCGAAGTGGGCAACTGCTATAGCTTGATGGCTAAACCCTTAGGCCTTATGTCAGGACATCAAGTAGCAGTTAATGGAGAGAGAAAGAGAGGAGCTTGGCTCTGTTAGGCAACGCAACCCTCAAAAGGTACTTGGGGCAAGAGGTACGGCTCTTCCTAATGGTTAGATGATAGACCGTTGGATTGTGATGGACTTCCTAAGTGCTTGAAGCTAAGGTTAGGAGGGCTCCTGGGCTTTAGGTTCCTTCAAGGGACCCATGAGCTCTTTAGACATTCGAATCCTGAGAAAGGTTCGGGAGATGGCAGGTGTCTGAAAACTACTTATGCTTAGGCCCGTACCTTAGGTATGGTAAGCAGCATTAGCATACTTGTTCAAGCTAGCTTGCACACTTGGTGGCCAAATCATTTGGTAAGGGTAAGAGAGGCTCTTGGAGACATCGATCAGGCCTAGTGATAGGCTTAGGCCTTTAAAGCCCCAGGTTAAGTGGCGACCATCAACTTCGGCTACTGAATTATTAAATGAATTGACTACAATGCTCGCAAGATCCTATAATACCTATACTAGGTGGATTAATGTAGTTAGAAGTAATTGAATAGACTAAGTTATTAGGTATTTGTAGACACCCAATTTTTGCCTCTTTTTTTATTTTTATTTTTTATAGGCCCAAAATTAGGAAAAACACAAAAAATATGAAATTAAAGAAAACCCAAAAGATTAAGAAATTTAGGAAAAAAATAAGAATTTTAGGAAAATACAAAAAATAAGAAAAAGCATAAAAAATAAGAAAATTGGATAAGAAACACAAAAAATTAAGAAATTTAGAAAATAAGGAAATTAAGAATTTTTTTTTATAAAATTGAAAAATTACAAAAAAATAGAAAATTTGAAAAATAATAAAACATTTTAAAAAATAACATTTTATTAGGGTAGATTTTTAAATAAGTTAAGCCATTGAACCTAGGTTTAGATTTGAATGTAGCACAAGCTGACTTGGTCTTAATTATACATATAGACAAGGTATAGACCAACGGCCTAATGGATAAGCATATTAACTTGGTTTAGGTATTGAGTGTGAGGTTAAGGGTTCGAATCATGGAGAAGGCATAAACAAGTTTTTTATTTTTCTCACATCAAGGACTACCACATGTTAAGATCTTATTGTGCCACGCGTCCTGACACATAATAGCGCCGAGTTGGACGACTCGTGCTAAAGTGGCGTACACGTGGCATGCCACATTAGCTGCTACATGTCACACATTGACAGTAACGTACTGTAATCAGTTAGATTAGCTAACGTAGCGCCACATCAACACTTTCCCTCGGTTTTTCCCCATTTTCTCTCGATTTTCCTCCTTTTTCCTTCTCAAGAACAGCCCACTCCCTCTACTTTGGCTTCAATTTTCACATAGATTTCATACACTTGTGCCCAATTTCTTACTTTGATTTTGTTTATTGCGTAGCCTATTGTGAATCGAATCCATTAACATGTCTAAATACAGTCAAAGGAGCATTCAATTTGAGCTCAAAAATTCGGAAAAAAATTGCATTTCAGCCATTCCCATTAAATCTAAATTTGAACTCTTCATGTTTCTAGGTTGAATTCGACTATAAAATGAGTGTTGGGGGAGTTCATTAGACATACACAACCATCCACAACCTCGCAAGAACACTCCTACACCCTCTCTCTCTTGCAATCTCTTTCTCTCTCTACCTGCAGCCGTGCTCTCTCTCTCTTTAACCCATAGCCATGCTTAAAGGAATTCGAGGAATTCTAACCACGGCCACGACTCCCCCACGATGCGAGCTCCTCAACCTAGCTCCCCCTGTCCATCACTGTGACTCGAAGCTCCTCCACCACCGAAACCCTAACCACTATACCTTCAATCACGACCGTAAGCAGTTAAAGACAGTGGCCATCCACCTTTGTATCACGCCCGTATCTAGTTGAAGACAATGGCCATCCACCCCCGTGTTACGTCTATGATCAACTGAAGCCCCTCGATCACCCCATGACCACTTCTAGGCGACTGCCTCAGCTAACCTAATCTGATCTACGATTGACTCATCCAACTCACTCCAGGTTCAACCTGTGCACCTAACTCATCCAAAGCCTTTTTTTTTTTTTTTACTTGATTATTTAGTTGTTGTTGTTGTTTTTTATTTATTTATCATGAATTGAAATGTAATAATAACAAATAAAAAGAAAAAGAAAAAAAGAAAAAAGAAATAGAAAAAGAAAAAGAAAAGAAAAGATAAGGTAGTTATTTTATTTATTTTTAGTCTAATAGATAAAAATAAAAATAAATAGATAAATAAGTAAATAAGTTAGTAAATAAAAATTATTTTTGACACTTAGAAAAATCAAGTTTTCAAAAATAAACAAAAAATAAATTAGCCATTTGCAATTTAGGACTACTCTTAGATTTTTCGAAAATATATATATATATATATATATATATATAATTTAGGACCTTTGTTAGAATTTTTCTTAAATAAACCAAATTAAACTAAAAATGTAAATCTGGTGTATTTTCAGAATTAAAACCAAACAATCCACTAAAGTTTTCATTAAAAGAACTACGTACATCTAATCCCGAATAGCAAGTACGTGAATACCCATGGGACGATAGTAAAAAATGAAAAAACCTAATTTCCCTTTTTCTTTTATTTTAGATTATCTAATTAGAGTAATTAATAAACAATTTCTATCTTTTAAAATTAAAAGGTGATTTTTAAGTTTAATTTTAATTTTGGAAAGTTAATGGTTCTTGTAAGGGTTTAAATCTTTAGCCCTTGAACCCAAATCTCTGATTTTCAAAAAGCTGTTTCAAAAATCGACTTTTTTTGCAGACTAGTGGCTAAGTTATAACCAATCCACCCAATTGGTTATAACTTAAGTATTTTTCCTGACTTTGATCGGGTGGCAACTCCAATATTGTTTTCAAATTAAAAGAATGGTTTTCTTTAAACCTTAGTCTAGGATCGATATTAAACGGGTAAGGTTTAGTACTGATCAGTAAAACTTAATTTTTAAAGAACTAGGAGGTAAAAAATCAGGCTTGATAATATTCAATTACTCTGAATTAGGGCAACATAATAGAGGGATTTAAGATCTTAATGCGATTTCAAGATACTTTGTTGCAAAAGCGATTCGGATAAAATATCTTCAAGATTAGAAATTAATTAAGAGATGCGAGTCTAATTAATTTACTCTAGGAATCTCCACAGTTCAAAAGTGCAATTGAGATTAAAAGTCACATAGAATTAGGTTGTAAATAACAAATTTGCTAAGGATCATAATTCATCGCTTATTTAATCTTCTTGTTTATTTATTTTAGCTTGTTTATTTTTTTTATTGTTTATCATTTCTTTATCTTGTTTATAATTATTTAGTTCATTTGATAAGTTAGATAATCTATAATTTTAGGGAGAATTGCCAGTAATCTAGGGTTTTCTCAATATTTCACGCTTCCTTGTGAGATTGACAACTTAGACTCAAATTCATGTTATACTATAACTTAACTAAGTGTACATGCCTAAAGGTGGTATATGTTTGTATACTACTAAAGCCTAACCATGTTTTTGGCACCATTGTTGGTGAGCCAAAAAAGTAAAACTAATTAGGATACTAGAAAAAAAATCCCTTTTTATCAATTATTTTAACATGTTTTGATTTATTACATGCTTCTTATTCTTGATATTTTCCTTTATTTACTATTGCTAACTTTTGAATTATTTCAATATATGACCAATAATAGTGGAACGAATCTTATTGAATTTGATCCTAAAATTAAGAGGACTACGCATCTTCTATGCAGGAGAGAAGGTAAAGTAGTAGAACTAATAAAACAAGAATTGTTAATTCAATTCAAAGAAGAAGAAGAAGAAATAAAAGATATGGCTATGAACAGTGATGATGCCAACAAAACTATGATGGAATATGCCAAATCAAAAGCAATTGAAGCTAAGTCTAGCATTACTAGGGACAAAGCTCATGCTCATTACTTCATGCCATCCCCAAATAGATGGTCAAATAGAACTCGTCAATTGGACACTTAGATCTCTGCTCGGAGTCATTGTAGGGAGAAACATAGCAAATTGGATCTTTTTCCTACCCATAATTGAGTTTACATACAACAAATTGATATATAGGGTTACCGAAAGTCCCCATTTGACATAGTCTACCCTCCCTTTCAACCATGTACCCTTACCTTGCCAAAGTGAAGACCCCAATGTTGTTGACTGATATGAGGCCTTAATGAAAATACATTAAAAGGTGATAGGGCATTGGAATAGAAAAGGCCAAGGAAGAAAGATTGAGGAATTTTAGTTAGGCAACATGGTTTAGATCCACTTAAGCAAATATAAATTCTAAAACTAGAGGAAGAATAAATTGTCACCATGAACAAAAGGTCCTTTCTAAGTACTTTAAAAGATAAACTAAAACACCTATAAGATCGACTTACTAGAGTAATACAGGGTTTTTTACTCCTTCAATGTTGCTAACTTAAGCTTACATGTCTCTAAGGATGTCTTGAATGAGACATAACTAGATTTTATCCCAAATCCTTTGTAGCACAAAAGGGATGAAAGGGTTCAACTTCGAGGACCATTGATACATCCCTAAGGCCAAGGTCCTACTACTTTAGTTTGCTAAGCTCTTTCATAATGGCTAATTAAACAAGAGGTAAGGGTCTTGAAGTTGTCCTAATTATATGAATACTTGAGCTCCTACCAATGCTTTGCTATCTCTCAAGTAAAGGAGGCTAACCTCTTGGTCAACCTCAACAACTTAGCTAATCACACCATTAGCTTGTTTATTGTATTTTTTAGCTCCTCCTCTACATACTCGAGCTAACTAAATGTAGTTAAGTTGTAGCCTTTTTGTATTTATTTTGTTATCAAGCGCTAGAAAATGCCATCAACTGTAATTCAACACATGTCCCTTATATTGTTTCAAATTGTACAAATTGTTAGCACATATTTCTCGTATTGTATTCCATTTTGCACTTTATGTAAAATTTAAGGCTACTTCTTTAGGTATAGATATTTTTGTATCTTTTTGTTTGTGATGTTACCCTAATCATCTCATGTAAAAGGGCCCTTTTATGTTGTCATGGACATTAACCTTCAGTGCATATACCCTACTTTCTTTCCTTAGTTCTTGCATAAGCTTTTGACTACCAAGTTCAAACCCAACTCTTATCTTACCCTTAAGTAAGTTTAGTGGCAAGCACCTCTAGAGTGATATTTGTACGTTATATTGAGTAGTTTTTTAGGTTCGTGTATGGTTTGAGGTGCATCATATTTACAAGATTGGTGCATGAGTTTGCTTATTTCCCCATTCAACTTCCATTCCTATTTTGGGCCATAAGTTGGTTCTGAGCCTACCCTTATGTTTTTACATGATCTTATTGCTCATGTTCATCCGCTTAGTACATTGCTATTACATTTAAAAAGTGTTATAAAGTAGACAAAAACTAAATTCCATAGTGCTCACCTATACATGGTAAAGCAAAGCAAGGCATAGTTTAAAGTTTGATGAACTTAATAGCTAAGATCAGCTCAAAATGTAAGGTGAGACATGTTATGATGTGAACCTTTTGCCTCACATGATTCCACTAATTAGGAAAAAAAATTATCCCAATTTTCTAGAATAGAGATGAAATGCTATAGAAATTCATTTCAAATTTGATACATAAAGTAATCTAACCCTTAGGGTTTTCATCAATTATGAAAAAGTAATCCATTTACCATTTAATTACAAACTTACATAATAAGCCTCCTATAGAGGGAGAAAAAAGAAACTCTTAGCTCTCTCTCCCTTCTCTCTCTTTCACTAAAGTTTATGCTGCTACCCTCTTAACTTCCTTCAATAGAATTGTCATCATCGCTTTCCTTTCATTCTTAAACACAACTTAATGGTAGTATTATGAGTTTTAACGTATTAAGGTAAAATTTTTACAAATTTAACATTAGCTAAAATGGACCATTTAGAATACTTAAAAAGATCAACGATAATACTTATCAATTAAAGCTTTAAGATGAATTTGGAGATGCTTCTCCTACATTCAATGTTGCATATTTATCAATTTATATTCACATCATTTAAAGACTTTACAATCGATTCATCATATTTCTCTATTGGTTCTAAGGAGGTGATGGGAATCAATTTCCAAACTAAGCTTTGACCTAGGGTGAACAAATGATTCAAGCCAGAATTAGGAGGTTGAATCACTTAGTAGAAAGAATTCTTACAAGATCAGTGATGATGGATGAGTAAGAATATCTAGAAAGTTTCATTATTCATAGTATTAATTTGGATGAGAGCTTATTACTATCATGAGGTGAAGAAAGTTATGATGTCGTTACTTCTAATCATAAAACTTTTAATAGTTATGATCTTTATTGGAGTGTTTCTAATTCTAATGCTGGTCTACATAGGATCGTTTCTGATGGGTGTTAGGTTTTGATTTGATAAGGGGTGCTAAGAGGTAGGTTTGAATGAGAATATTTCTTTCAAAATCAATCATGGAAGTTACTTTCATTGAGAACTTAGAGGAGTTATTCTATAAGATATTAGAAGATATGTCTTTCTCTTTTAATTTACAGTTACTTTCATTTATAGTCATTTTCATAGTTAGTTGTATTTGCTTTACTTTACTTTTCAATTATTTCCATATTTATAGCTTCACCATTATAAATAGTGTATGTAACCTAATGAGGAAAAGAGACTTAATGAATGATATTACTCTCTTTATATATTGATTAGATCCCTCTCATTCAATATTTCCGCTCTTAACAATCTTTTTCTAAGATTGTACCAAGCAAACCGTTCTATTTACTTATGTACTATATTAAGTAGATTGTGTATAGTTCAATCTTCTATTGGTACATCATATCCATTAGAAGAGTCGTTCATGTCTCTTTTATCTTTTCTTCTATCTTTATATATATACTACAGATATTGTTGTATGTGAGATCTAGTAGCTAAATTCCTTAGATCCTTTAGCTTACCTTTGGTTCTTCTTTAGCTTAGTGATTTTCCTTCCTAAGTATATCCTTAGAGAGGTCTAATTGTGTTTAGATCGAGTTTTCAGGTTTAGGTACATTACTTCATTTGAGCAAGTTCTTCTTAATCAAAGGCCAAAGGTCATTTTGCTAATTAGGTTTTTAGCCTAATTTCCATGCCATAAGTTTGTTTAATAAGCTAGCGATAAGACTTAGGAAAATAGGCACAGTCAAGGATATCTTAGAAAAATCTACCTATGTAAGCTTTGAACAAAAATTACTAGATTGGTTTTTCTACTTTATAGTCTTTTTCTATTGTTTCGCATGTGAAAAGTATACCCAAAATTGATCTTTCTAAGCCCATTTAGCTTTATATTGCCTTAATATGCCTTTAAAGGACTAAAATAAGGCTTTGGCTATTTTGTAAAAAAGATAAGTCTCTTTTGTTTCTTACAAAGCCATTAGGCTCATCAACTAGCCCAAAGACTATTCCATTATTAAAGAAAAAAAGATAGGCCTTATTGATCCAACAATCAACTTGATATGCTAAATCTCTACTTTATAAAACAAAAGTATATTTTTACTAGTATGTACATGTGGTTGCATATGTGGTAATATTACTGGTAAGAACTTGGTCGAATCCATAAAGATTAAGGCTAGCTCCCAGCTATATTAATTCTACTTATATCTAAGCAAATCAAACTTGTATAGAGAAATACACTTTGAAACTTATAAAATGTAAATTCACAAAATAATAAAATCTAAAACTATTGATTAATTTACACCAACACCTTCAAGAATAAAATTAATGAACCAGCAAATTGGAATATTAAGATACAATGTTAACGATCATAATATTAAAATATATTATAATTAACTATTGGATCCTTGACCTACTTAGATTATTTAGTAATAGAGGTTAAATGAGGAATAAGGAGGGCATGAAAGTGCAAGTTGCCCTAAGTGAATGCCCCATAAATATGTGACATGGGCTTGATGTTGGATTAGAAATCATTGGCATAAGTCATGACTTGAAGAATGTGGCCTAATTGGTCAAGATGTTAGAATGGTTTTAACATTAACTCATCATCACATGGATCGTAGACTTTGCTTTAATTCACATGGTCTAATCCATTTGACGCGAGGCTTCAACTATAATGTCACAACTCTAATTTTGAATGATCACATAGAATTTCCAATTCAATTAGCAACAAATTAAAATGCAGTTGGCCATTCATTTCATGGACTAAAATGTAGCATGTAGACTTCCAATATTAACATGGATTGGATGTCATATATGTAGACTAAAACGTAATCGGCTTCACAACTTTAAACTTCAATTAACTACGATACACCATGCAACATGACCATACTAAATGTTTGTGTAACTTTCTTGTCATTATTTTATATTTCAAGACAACTTCAACATCACCATGGCAACAAGTCATGTATCTTTTTGGTTATAGTTAAATAAATAAACAAAGTCTTCAGTATAATCTCGTCAACCAACTGTATTGACATTTAGAAGCTCATAATTCTTTTAATTTAACTCTAAATCAAGTGAAACTTTATTCCTTTTCTTCATTTCCTTTCCTTTCCAATTATACATTAGAGCTTAAAACCAAAATATTTTCTAATTAAGTACATATCCACAAAACATACTTAAAATTATTAAAAGCACCATAAAACCCAATAACATATAAGTATAATTTAGCACATATCACAACTTCAATAGTAGTTCTTAGCCATCTGTCTCATAACTATCTAATAGTCAAGATCAAACTTCTAAAATCTATAAATAAAAGGCATATTTTCTCATTTGGGTATAATTTTAAGTTTGAGAGTAACGTAAAAGCTCTATTGAAACGCCACTACATAAGATCAAATCTACTATCTTGTGAAAATGGATTGAGAACACTCGAGAATATAGAGTTTGATCTACTATCACTTGCATGGATAAGTCTTCCTCTTACACCTCTTCCTATAACATTTATACTTTTTTTCATGAGATCAAGAAATCTCTAAAGTCAACCAACACACTTATGCACATGATTGACCAACTACAACAATCAATCCTTAAATTGTTGGTGACTTGTTTAAGGGTAAGAAAAGAGGAAAGGGGGTGGGGGGGTGGAAAGAAATACTGATTAATCTATAAAACCTACTTTTGCAGTTCAAAAATTAATAATAATATATAATCATGTTTAATTGACGATACGATAGAATTTATCCACCTTTAACCTTTAAATTATTTATTTAAAAGGAGAATTAAAACTAATTTATTATGCTCTTTTTGCAACATATAGGAATGAAAAGAACAACATCTTCCTTTTCATTGTAATTAGGCTCACTAGATTTGGTTTCAAGTTTTGAGCTATCATGCTGATGTTTACAATGTAAACAGGATCCAAGATTGGTTGTTGTCCACCGTTGCATTCTACCTGTCACAAGGAAGTCATGGAGAAGAAATTTGTGTCAAAATTGTCATCACATTATGTCAAATCTAGAACAAAGGAAACATAAGTTGTTTTCAAGAAAATAAACCGAACCCTAAGGCTACAATCTACAAAACTAAGAACTTAATTTGTGAATTTTTGGCAATGTACAATGGAAATTAACCAGGGTCTATGATGTAATTACAAAGAAGGAATTGTTGGAGTATGTCTACTAAAAGAGTTTTGAAAATTACTCGTAATGATGCATTCGAAAATAGAACCACAAACGTTGGTACTAGAATATTCCTCATAAATTTAAGGAATTTTGATACAAGTCATAGCAAAACCATCTAAAACCTTAGATGTTAAGGTAACAAAGGCATTGGCACTATTGAATGGAATTCAATTAGCTACAAGTAATAGTTGGCAAGTTATAGAATTTGAATATGATAACGAAGCTCTTGTGGATAGCATTTTATACCCTTTAAGAAGCCATTGGCATAATTTTTGTACTGTGTCAAAGATCATAAGCTTGGTAAACTCTTTTCTTTATGTTAGTTTTAATTCAATAAAGCAAGCAACATATGCTTACATCGATTAGGTGGTATCTCAAGGAAGAAAGGGGATGAATTTGAATATCTGCATGCCTATAGCCACATCTCCTTTATTCTTTTTATTGTTGTTAGCAAGGACCACTACACCTAGATTGATGTTTTTATTATTTTTTCCAAGATAATTCCCTTTTAGGAAAGAAAAAAAAAAAAGGAAAAGAAAGAAACAAAGAATGAAAACTGTTGAATTGAACCAAACTAAAAAATTGTTATTTATGGATCAAGATAATTAATGTTACTGTAAGGTTAATGTAGAGGGTTAAATTCGATACATGAGCCTTAAGCCTAATAATTAAAAACGGGTTTCATTATTTGAGCTAAGGTAACATAGCCTATGGAGTAAAACTCGTAAATATTTGGGATGATTAAGATAACTAGAGTAAAACACATTAGATAGGTCTAGAGTAAAGCCCGTTGGATAGGTCCACCTATCCAACCTTTTTTAGTTTGTCTTACATTAAAATATAAAACCTTCATTTAAACATAAACCTATGAAAAAGAGTCCACTTGAAACCCATTAATTGAAGGCTTTAATCTTGGCTATTAATTACCATCATAAACCGATAGATGGGATCAACTACCATTTCCTATAAATACCCCCTTCACTTTCTCATTTAAATAAGAGGAAAACCTCCATTAGCACCGTTAATCTACTGAAATCCTACCTCAAAGATTAGACACTTAAACACCATAAGAACTTTACCTCATTCTTCATTTATTGTGGAGTTTAATGCCATTGCGCTTCTCCAACTATCACTATATGTGTTAAAACCTCACTAAGATTGCCTACCCCTCCTTCTTATCTTACTTCGCTCGATTATCCCATAAATGTAGTGTAAGTCATTTCCTTTGTCATATATAGAGTGACTATGTAAACCCTACTTTTAGTGGGCCTAAGACTTAACTAAGAGTACTTTCCGAACGTTGCCAAAGATTAACTAAACTAAAAATACTTAAGTTTATATTTAGAAATGAATTAAATTTTTACAATTCAAAAGCCAATTGTCGATAAAACCCGAGCTTGAAGAACTGCAAGCTCTAAAGTTACTTAAAACCCTAAACCTTAAAACCATTAAGGAATTTTAACCCTAAATAATTAATCGATAATTTAATTTGAATAATTTCATTCAACTTTAGAAAATTTCATAATTTTATAAAAATCAAATCATAAATTACAAAACAATGCAAGATAAAAACCCTAAAACAATTTTCTATAAGACCATGCCCTTATCTTCATACCTAAGCCTTACACTTCAATAAGTAGATTAACCAATCACTTTAGATAACTTATCAATTGAGAGTTGGAATCATTTATCAATTGATAACTTATCAAAACTTAGTGATAAGACATTTTCCTTGTGATAAGACATTTTCCTTATCACCCCTTCACTTATACTACATATGGACAATTTTTCATGAGATTTCATAAGCTTAATTTTAATAAATGAGACAAGACCACTCCATGACCCAAAAAACACCTTAAATGGTAGATTTAGACAAGGGAGAAAGGGGGGGCCATGCTCTTATCATTCAACCATCAATCACTTTCTCTTACACATCACTATTCACCTCTTAATGCTTACATCATCAATAGTTGCAATTGTTGACTTTGTTTAAGCTACAAGACAACACTTTCAAGACATTTAAACACTCATTCTCTCTCAATTCCAACCGGCCACTTTTCCCATTACTTCTCTCACTTTCAATTTCACTTTCACATCTTCTTTCTCTCCTTTGAAACAAACATAAAAGGGAGAAACTACCTTACCCCACAAAATCAACTTTTCCTCTATTTTTCCAACTCCACTCACGACAACTTCTCCTCTTATTCTTATGTCATTTCCTTTCACCATCTAAGACCTTTTAAGACCATTAGAACCTTTCACAAATTGCATTCCAAAAGATCAAACAACTTGGGTTTCCAAAAGGTGGCAAAAAGGAGGAAGCAAAGTTAAGAGCTTAGGCGAAACCTTAGTGCACAACCACCATACTTTGCTTTAAGGACGAGTAAATGTTTCTTGTGATATGTAGATTAGCATTTATGTTAGGAGACTTTGATTTCTTGAAGATATAAGTAAGGTTTAAGTTGTTATAACACCAAAAACCGTTTTAAGAAACAAACTCATGAAACCCTTACATGAAGTTGAAATATAAGCATGTAAAGTTAGTATTTTGTAAAGAGACTTGTTTAAGACTTTGAATGGAAGATTTTAAGTTGAGAAAGTCTTGAAACAAAAACTTGAATGGAGGATGAACATGCTGGACGTGAGGGTTCCATAGTCATTTGGATGTTGATTTTGTTTTCAATAAGTTAAACATGCTCAAATCTAGACTTAAGTTAAGGAAAAATCCATCACATGAAGTTTTATGAAGAAACCTACTTTGTATGAAATGAGCTATGATATGGAAGTTGTATTAAATGTAAGATCTTCTATTTCTTTGTGTGGAACATGAGTTAAAGAAACATCTTGTGGAGGAAAAGTTAAGTTAAGATTTGGACACGAGTAGTTAAGTACATAATCTACCACCTAAACTTAAGGAAATGATGAAACAAGTTGAAAAACCAAGTGATGACCCCTTGGAACCATCACGAACAAATCTGGTGGAACGTAGGAAAAAGAAGCTTAAAAATATGATAAATGTGAATGAACAAAGTGAAAAGATCAACCAAAGTAAGTATGGTAAGCATACAAAGCCTAAAACTATCAAAACAAGCCTAGAACTCTAAGTTGGGCCTCCAATGAAATTTTGACCAGCACCTTAAAGTATCAAGAGAGGTTGTTTCGAAGCCTATAAGAAATCCACCTAAGGCCCCATAAGCCCACCAAAGTCACTAACTTTAGTTTGAACAAAAAACAAGCCCATTTGATAACTTAAGCCCACTAAAGGGCCCAAGAAGTAGTTGTTAGCCTTAGGAATATAAATCAAAGTTGTAAATCTGATCTCAAGGAGTATTTTAAGCTTAGAATAAAATCTTAAGACCAAGCCCAAGGGATTCCTCAAGTTATCAAAAAGCTCATTTACCATACAAGGCCCAAAAACACTCTAACACATGAGGAACACTACTGTTCTGACCTATGGACAGAATTGTATACCTCATTTCAAAAATCTAACCTTACCACGTTAAATTACACTCGAAAACGATGAAGATGGACTATAGATCATAAAAATTGGATTTAAAACGAAAAAGTTATATGCGATTGAACTTTAGGTAAAAACCGAGAAAAATTACGAAAACTAGTCAAGAATATAACTTAAGGAAAATTACTTAGTTTCTTAAGTTTGTTTCAATTCCTTATCAAAATTATTTCAATGACCAGGGGACACTATGTACGGAGACGACTTGCCTCCAGATTACTTTGATTGACCCACATGGCAGAGTGAGTAAATTCCCAATGACTCTTTACTTGATTTTGCTTGTAGAATAGATGCACCTAAACTTATATATATATATTTGGATGCTTGTGGGATATGGGAAATGCATGTGTATGAAATTGTGGATGAATGTGATGACTTGATAATTATATATAATAATAGGAATTGTTTACATCATATATACATGTGAATTGTATGGAATGAAATTGTCTGATCACCCTGAAAATCGAGTTAATCACTTATACGATTAAGAAATCAAAATGAATCATGCATACCCCATATTGCATACGAATAATACCGACTGTCGCATCACGCAGAAGATGGGAAGGGACTCACAGGAATACGAGTTTCCTATAGAATTGGGCATTAGCTATGTCATCATATATATTAAGTCTCTGTCCTAAGCTGATGGGCTTACTAGGTGCCGAGAGACGCCAACCATCGGCGAGGGGCCAAGTCCTGTGGCTTCTGCTTAGGGCATGTGTTTGTGGATTACGGAAGCTACCATACTGCTAGACTTGGGATTTTAAAAATATGATTTGATTTTGGTAAAGGAAGTATACATATATATAGAGAGAGAGTTTTGTTTTAGCATGAGCACAATAGTGCAAATGAAATAAAACCCAAAGTCTAGAACCTGGATTTTGATTTGGGTCAATTAATTATCTCCAAACCCCAACTTCAGGGGGCGTAATTCTGAGTCGTATGCAGTTCCTAGGTCACTGCATGCGTTATTTGGCATACTGATTGTTCATGTATTCATATGATTATACATCTAATAAATTTATGTCATGTGGTACTAACGAGAATATTCATCTCACTAAGCGTAAGCTTACACCCTAATAGATTTTTGTTGATGCAGGAGAACCTCTTCACCAATCCGGGCCAAGGTATGCCCGTGTTAAGTTTCGTGTAGGGACGGGTTAGGGCAATCAGAGAGTGAAGAGGACATTTTGTAATAGATTTATAGACATATAGATACTTTTATGCTTTTGCTCATAACACAGATTTAACGCAGTTCTGTTATGAACTGCATTTGTTTGTAATATTGTTTTGGTGTGGGTCTCACGAGCCCACACAATTAGCTAATTTATAACACAGAAGTAATTTTAGTTAAATTACTCTATATTACTTGTCTATGGGCTTAGTGGTAATGTAGAGTCGAAGGAGCCTTGTGTGTTGTATGAAAGGCCTATGATCAGCAAAGGGGTTGATAATAGACCTTTATACGGTACATGGCGACCTACCACGACGACGATATTGTTGGGTCGTGATAGACTAAACACGCGATACGTACGCAATCATCATATTTGAATCCATACACCCACATTTTTTGCGACTCCACTAGGGAGGAGAACTTGATATCTACACAATGGTACCTTCAAATAGAAGACCTGCTGATCTTACAGACAACAATAATTAGGAATAAGACGATACTACTATAGCTAACGACTAAAATCCACCTCTAGTAGGAGGTGTGAATCAAAGAGATGGTATGCAAGAAAGTATCCTAGACAATGTGCAATTAGTGCATCAGCTATAAGAAACCAACCGAAATTTAAATGAACTTAGGGTAATGTTTGCCTAGTGTGTGCCTTTATCTAGTTGCTTTTGTTGCTGCGTAACAAAGGGCAACTACCTTAAGTCCCTTTAATATGGTATAACAATATGCTATATAAGCTCCTCAACTACTTAACCCCCCTGTTATTGGTGAGCAAGATACTCCTAGGGTTAAGCAGTAGCTTCCTGTAGTAGAGCTTGTTGTAAGCCCCAAAGTTAAGCCAAGTAACCGTAGGATTGAACTTAGAACTCAATGTTTAGGGCGATCGGTTAAAGGATCCGATCAAACTCAAATTATAAACTATTGAGAGAAATATTAGTAAAAATGACCCCGTAAACTTAAATTTAAGAAAATAAGTAGTAAAATAGGAGACTATAAAATTTTCAAATTTTAAGCATAATAATGGCTAATTACTGAAAAGGCGAAAAGTGTAATTTAATAACTAATAAATTATTAGAGATAGATTATATGTATACTAAAAATTTTAGAATGACCAAAATAATAATTAGGAATGTTCACGTATACCCCACATGTATTTACGTGTAGATAAAAATACGCGAAATTACCTAAATTAGCTAAAAACTAAGCAAATAATTAAAGAAAATTATAAAATAATTATGGAAAAATCAGAAAAAGTCAGAAGAGGATAAGATGAATCAATATCAGGTTGTGGCATGTCAGGATGAGCAAAAGAAAAATTAACTAATAAAATTTGGACAACATAAAAGCCAAAAATCAAGGAAAATGGGCAAAGTCTTGTCAAATTAATGCATATTAATTACAGCAAATGTCTATAAATAGGGGAAAAATTTCCAGAAGTCATTTGGTCAGTTTAGCATCTGAGAAAAATAAGAACACTGAAAAAATCGAGAGAAAATTTAGAAAAAAAAAAAAGAAAAGAAAACTGTGCAGATTGGGCAAATGAATCAAACCCACCACTCACCACCACCTGGGACCGAGCCACAACCACCACCCCACTCCAGACCTACCGTCTGGGCCGGCCGACAAGCTTGGACCGGGCTTGGATGACCAGAAAGCATCGAACCGGGTGAGTCCCACAATTGTCCCGATTTTGTATAATTTAGTAAAATTAGTTATTTTCCCCAGAAAATTATGAAACTTGTTATTCTGAGGTTTTATTATATGTAGATTTAGGAAAAAATATTGATTTAGTTTAATTATGTCTGAAAATATAGGGTCCTTAACAAATTGTTCAAAACCGAGCATGATTAAACCAGAAAATAAATAGGCTTAGGAGTGTAGTTTGGAACTCAAAATTTTTTTGTAGGATGCTCATATGATGTAGAACAGGGCTATGAAGCCATTTTTTTTAAAATTAATTTTCTAAATTTTTAGGTTAATTTTTAGCCCTTAAATGATGTAAAAATTGGGTGATTTGAGATTAATTAGGTGATTAGGATGTTAATTACTGATTTAGATCTTAATTAGATGTTTAGGGATGTTAATTTATGAAGTGGAACCCTAATCTTAGCCTTTGGGTATTAAGTATAGTTAATTAAGGAAATTAGATAAGTAATATAAGAAATTAGTAATATGTGAAATTGTAAATTAATAAATTTAAAAATTAGAGTTATTTGGATAATATTAGAGTAAAAATCAGAATAATATTAAATCTGAATTAAGATTGAATTTTAGGTAATTATATAAAAAAAAGTAAGATTTTCTCACATCGGAGATAAATTCGATAGCCTAATTAGGACTAGCGTGTACCGAATAGCTTAGAATACTAAATTAAGACCCAATATGATATTTGAATACTCGATCTTAATGTGATTAATTTCACATTAGGATTCGAGCATGTTTAGGACTTAGAAATCGAACTAAAATCTAATTTAGAAATCGATGTGGAAAATCGAACCTAAACCCAACCCCAAACCTAGAATAATTGTAAAAGACTTGATACCTAGATAATTAGACATATTAAACCTTAAACAAAACCTAATAATAAGCATTATAGGATAAAACAAACTTATAATATTTATATGAAAAGCTGAAACCACGTTCGTGTTATAGGGATGATCGGCGATGGTGTCACGCCTCGAAGCGGCAGAGTCGTAACAGCCCCGCCGTGTAAACCATCCTAAGATAAAAGTTGGCCTTACAACCGCTATCTTAGACCTGATCTACACAAAGCGTCTATGACTAACCCGCTTTGAAGTAAACAGTTTGTAATTTAAATAATTCATTTACCTAAGAAAGTGAGAAAAGTTATATATAATCACTATAATTCAGTTATTACATTAATAAAAAATGAAAAGTAAAATATGTGTTGATTCTTCAATGTTTTTCCTCACTCTCCAAGATCCAGCAGTTGCTAGCTTCAGAGTAGTTGTTGCTGCTTCTTAGTCAGCACCTGCACGACATCTATAGGGATGTGAGCAACCACAGCTCAGTAAGTTAAGACGGAGGACTTAAAACTATACCATACACACAACAAGGTTTTCAATCACTTATTAGGTGCAATGTATGTACAAGCAAATGCCATCGCACGACGTTGTCCGGCCCGTCGTGAGATTAGAGAAATTGCGTCCGCTCTAATCCGGGTTGAGGAGTTGTCGTTAATGCAACAGCTCACGACCAAACCCAGGCTTGTGTAATGGAGACCTTGCTCCTCCCGCGACTACCTTCGAACCACTGTCTTCACCCCTGCCGCGACCTCCTCTCCTGTCACTTAGTTCGACTGAGGATGAAGAAGAGACCATTTTGCAATCCTACGCTATCCCTTCCGAAGGGGTCGGTATTTGGCCAGAGAGTCCTAAGTTCCCCTAACGAGTTGCCATGCATATTCAATTATGATTACTGGTCGTATATTTGATTAAGTCCAATTTAGGGTGATCAATCATTACATGCAATTCATACAATATATGCCAGAACAACAAACAGAATCATAGCATCACCCATAATCAAACACATGCACACATTCAACTATCTAACAAGCACAACCAAGCATAATCTTAAGCCTCCAAAATACAACATCGTATTAATCCCAACTTACCTCGACTCCTCGCTCACTCACTCGAGGTCTGATTTGCTCAGGCCATCGCCGATCATCCCTATAACACAAACGTAGTTTCAGCTTTTCATATAACTATTATAGGTTCGTTTTATCCTCTAATACTTATTGTTAGGTTTTGTTTAAGGTTTAATATGCCTAATTATCTAGGTATTAAGTTTTTTACAATTATTTTAAGTTTGGGGTTAGGTTCAGGTTCGGTTTTCGCATCGATTTCTAAATTAGGTTTTTAGTTCGATTTCTAAATAATGTTTTAGATTCCAACCCTAAAAATCCATTTCAATCCATAATGTGAAATTAATCACATTACTTCCCGATCTCCTAAATACCATCATTACCTTTAGTCAGTGTTTATTTTATTCGGTACACTTAAATCCATATTAGTGTACCGAATTCACTTCTAATGTAATAAATTTTTACATCTTTCATATAATTCCATAAATTCAAGTTTACTATCAGATTTATTGTGCATTTTTATTATTCTCAAAATATCAATTTTTATTATAATATTTTCTATTTATTATATTTCTAAAAATCACATATTATATATTGTTACCTTTTATGTACTTAATGCACTTCTAATATTTCTATCACCCTAATTACCATCTCTAACATCAATTATATGTCTAAATTCATCCTAAATCAGATTTTACTCCTAATTATCCTAATTTACAAAATTATCTTAAAATGTAATATTTTTCCATATTACTTATTTACTACATAATTAACCTAATAATTACATCTAACACTCTAATTGCTACAAGTATCATACTCCATTAGATTTTAACATCTTAAAACATCTACTTATTCACTAAGTCAGTAATTAATCTCCTAATCACCTAATTAACTCCAAATTACCCATTTTATGCCTCATTTTAGGGCCTAAAAATTATCTAAAAATTTTGAAAATTAATTTTTGAAAACGGGCTTCATAGCACTGTTTTATATCATCTAAGTAATCTATAGAAAAATTTTGAGCTTGAAACTACAATCCTAAGGTCATTTATTTCTAAACCGAAATGTGCTCGGTTTTGCACGATTTCTTAAGGGTCATATATTACGGGACATAATTTCATCAAAATAATATTTTTCCTACAAACTACATACAAAAATATCCTAGAATAACAAAATTCATAATTTTATAATCATATTTACTATTTTTACAAAATTACACAAGAATCGGGCTGAAAATCGAACTCATCGATTTGGGTAGCTCCGGCCACCGCGGGCCGCCGTGGCCTTGTCGGCCAGCCTGGGAACTGCCACCACTATGTGATGGTGGTGGCCGTCCACTCCCAGCTCCTCGTCTGGTGTGGGTTCCCTTTGAAAGCCCTAATTGCACAGTTTTTCTAATTTTTTTTCTAAACCGAATTTTTCTCTCAATTTTCATCTCTCTCTATTTTTCTCACTTTCCAAACTGTCCAAATGAGCTCTGTGATTTTTCCTGCTATTTATAGGGCTTTGTGGGATTTATCGTGCATTAAATGGGATAAGACAATTGCCTTATCCCTTATTTTTTGGCTTTTGTGTTGTCCTAATTTAATTGGCTGAATTTTTTCTTATTTTTCCCGGCTGCCAGGACCCAATTTTGGATGATTCGTGATTTTTCCTGATTTTTCTTGATTTTTCCTTAATTAATTATGAATTTTCTTTAAGCATTTAGTATTATTTTAGCACATTTCGCGTATTTTAAGTAATTACGCGTATTTATACTTACATGTATATTCATATATAGTACAAATAAATATTCCTAAATATTATTTAGGTCATTCTATTATTTTTAGTATACATATAATCTATCTCTAGTAATTTATTAGTTATTAAATTACACTTTTTGCCTTTTCGGTAATTAGCAATTATTATGCTTAAAATTTGAAAATTTTATAGTCTCCTATTTTATTACTTATTTTCTTAAATTTAAGTTTACGGGGTCATTTTTACTAATATTCTTCTCAATAGTTTATAATTTGGGTTTGATCGGATCTTTTAACCGATTGCCCTAAACCTTGGGTTCTAAGTTCAATCTTACGGTTACTTGGCTTAACTTTGGGGCTTACAGATGGCCTGAGCAAATCGAACCTCGAGTGAGTGAGCAAGGAGTTGAGGTAAGTTGGGATTAATACGATGCTGTATTTTGGAGGCTTAAGATTATGTTTGGTTGTGCTTATTAGATAGTTGAATGTGTACATGTGTTTGATTATGGGTGATGCTATGATTCTGTTTGTTGCTTTAGCACATGTTGTATGAATTGTATGTAATGATTGATCACCCTAAATTGGACTTAATCAAATATTCGACCAGTAATCATAATCGGACATGCATGGCAACCCGTTAGGGGAATTTAAGACTCTCCGGCCAAATACCGACCCCTTCGGAAGAGATAGCGTAGGATTGCAAAATGATCCCTTCTTCATCCTCAGTCGAACTAAGTGAAAGGAGAGGAGGTCGCAGTGGGGGTGAAAACAGTAGTTCGAAGGTAGTTGCGGGAGGAGCAAGGTCTCCATTACTCAAGCCTGAGTTTGGTCGTGAACTATTGCATTAACGGCAACTCCTCAACCTGGATTAGAGCGGGCACAATTCCTCTAATCTCACGACAGGCCGGACAACGTCGTGCGATGGCATTTGCTTGCACATGCATTTCACCTAATAAGTAATTGAAAACCTTGTTGTGTGTATGGTATAGTTTTAAGTTCTCCGTCCTAACTTACTGAGCTGTAGTTGCTCACATCCCTATAGACGTCGTGCAGGTGCTGGCTAAGAAGCGGCAACAACTACTCTGAAGCTAGCAACTGCTGGATCCTGGGAAGTGAGGAAAAACATCGAAGAATCAACACATATTTTACTTTTCATTTCTGATTAATGTAATAACTGAATTATAGTAATTATATATAACTTTTCTCACTTTCTTAGGTAAATGAATTATTTAAATTACAAACTGTTTACTTCAAAGCGGGTTAGTCGTGGACGCCTTGTGTAGATCAAGTTTAAGATAGCGGTTATAAGGCCAACTTCTATCTTAGGATGGTTTACATGGCGGGGCTGTTACGACTCTACTGCTTCGGGGCGTGACACTTGTACCTACACAGCATTCCCCATCAAAAATAAGGAATTAAGGAATTCAGATTAGAGGTTCATCATCTTCATGTGCTACCCTATGCATCATGATTGTTGAATCTGTATACCATATACCCATGAATTCGGCCTTAGCAAGTTATATGCCTGTGAATTTCACTAACCCTACAACTACAATGCCAACAAGGATAAAAACATCTACTTAAAGGGTTTCGTTTGTGACTAAGGAAGATCTTAACATGTACTTAAGAGAAATACAAGCAAAATCTACAACAAGTGTACTAGAATTGAAGCTCCCAGATCACCCATGCATCACTGTAAAACTATATTGAAAAGACTACGTAGGTCTAAAATTCATGTTGTTTAATGGAAAGAAAGGAGCACTAGTTGAAATTCATTGAAACTTAGAAGTATATAGCTTAGATGACGATTTGAAGTTGAAGGAATTTTTGAAAAATCTTACAAAAAAGCCTACACTTGGTATGTTAACCTTCCTCCAAGGTTAGCCGATTCAAGGGGTAGAATGTGCATGATGTTTCTGGAAAAGTTTTTCTCTACTAAAGAAGGGTTATCCTCATTGACATGGGAAGGATTCATCAAAAGCCCAAAGAGGATATCATGGACTATATTAAGCGTTAAAGAACATTCTTTAGATATACAAGACATTTGTAGTGGGAAGGAGTTAGTTAAGATTTGTATTCAAAGAATGTTTCTTGAGTACACAATCTATCTTGAGAATCTTTTGTTGGTTTCCTTTACAGCGTTAGCTGAGACTACGTAAAGGACCAACAACTCGGTAGTGCAACAAAGAAATGAAATTGGAAGATTCAACAAGTGCACTTCATCTATGAATTCTACTTGGGGTGAACCATAACAGGGAGTAAAGAAATCTAGAAATGATAAGTTCACAAACTCTAAGCCAACATTGACATATCCATGCCCAATGGCTAGGGTGTATCAAATGCTTAACTAGTGGCTACGCGATGGAAATCTTAAGCTTCTGAGGGTCAAACGCCTCCTTACGAATGAAGAAAAGAACTATGCTAAGTATTGTAGGTTTCACCAGAATGTTGGTCACCTGATGAAGGAAATTGAGCGAGTTATGCATGGTGAGCTAATTATAAACAACAATGATGTTAAAAATAACGCACTTCCCACTCATAATAACTAAAGAGGTACTATCAATGCCATTAGTCATGATCCCATCATGATTAAAGTGATCGATCCACAAGCCTTTGGTAGTGAAGGAAAATCAACTAAAGTTCATGAAATGAGTATCCGCCTGTTGTTACGACACTATTAAAGACTATGAATTTTAGAAACCTTTTTGACTCTTTGGCATTTGATAAAAAGGATAGGCTTGTAGTAGCAGCTACATTTATGCAAATCTCTGAAGGTCAGTATGCAAAGTGTAGCGCAACATAGCCTGTGAAAAGAATAGCTAGGGCATATGACAATGCGATCTTATTTACTAAAGCAAATCCGTATGTGAAGAACACTAATCATAACCGCCCACTATATGTAGAGGGTGTTCTTAATGGCTACCCAGTTAAAAGGATGTTCATCAATAATGGTTCTTCCTTAAATATAACACATTGAGTACTTTTAAAGCTGCTAAGATTGATATTCGACATTTAATCAAATAACCTATATCAATAAATGGCTTTAATCATGCCTCTATACACTTTGTGGGGTATATCAATGTCGATCTTAAGGTTGGACCTATTTATAGTACCACTACCTTTCATGTGATCGATACACCAATCCAATACCATCTTCTCATAGGAAGGATGTGGCTATACGATTACAACTTAGTTCCATCAACGTTGCACCAATATATTAAGGGTCATTGGAAAGGAAAGAACATGTTTATCCTAGATACTAAGGACCCTTTTGAGCAACATGAATCATATTTTATTAAGTTGGCGTACTTTGATGAATTTGTTGAGGAAGGCAAAACTGCAATAGCCAAGCCATTTAGTATCCCACTACCTACAAGAGAAGAAGTTCAAGAAGGTCAACAAAGGAAAAGGATGCGCAATTGCCATAGGGGAAGAAAGAATAATGAACAAGGTAAGGGAATTGAAAGCTTTATTTGAGAAGATGGAAAAAGGGTGTATCACTTATGATGGTTTAAGGGATCTAAGGAGGTGTGTCTTTCTTCTTCAGATCCCATACATGTATAAGAGGTTTAACCTACTTCACAAAAAATATAGGACCAAATAAAGTCACAAGCTAAGGAGATAGAAGAATTAGATCTGGCACGACTAAAAGAGTCGCAACAACTAAGAGAGTCACAACAACCAAGAGAGTCGCAGCAACCAATCTTCATAAGCAAAAGCCTCCTATTAGAACTGAAAGTTCATATTATCGAATTATGTTTTCGCTTTAACATGTGATGAGATGCCAAGACTACACCTTAGTCTTATAGTGCATTGATTGAACATTGCACTAGGAGTTACACCTATGAAGCAAAGCCAAAGAGTCTTCCAGCTTGAAATTGAAGTCCAAATCAAACAAGAAATTGAAAAAGTTGCTCCAACCTGGTTTTATAAAGCCAATTGAACACCTTACATGACTTGCCAACATCGTTCCTATAAGGAAGAAGAAGAAGCAAATAAAGGTATATGTAAACTTTCGAGACTTGAACAAAACTTGCCCTAAGGATGACTTCCCATTGCTAAATGTAGAAGCCTTGGTAAATGCCACTACAAGACATGAGTTATTTTCGAATATGGACGGTTTCAACAATTATAATCAAATCAAGATGGTAGTAGGGGATGTAGAGCGTATTGCCTTTTGGACACTCATAAGAAACTTTTATTACACTGTCATGCCATTTAGCCTTAAGAATGCGAGCACCCCTTGTCAAAGGGCAATGACCATTATATTCCATGATATGATATATGACTTCATGGAGGATTATGTCAATGACACAGTCATCAAATCTAAAAGATCATCGGATTACGTAATTCATCTATGAAGGGTTTTTGAACGATGTCGGCTATACAAGCTTCACATGAACCCTCACAAATGTGTCTTTGGAGTATCTTCAAGGAAGTTCCTTATGTTTATTGTTCATTGAAAAGGAATTGATGTTGATCCTGTGAAAGTAAAAGCTATAAGATCAATGCCATCCCCTATCACTCTAAGGGAACTAAAAACCTTTATGGGAAAGGTCTCATATATTAGAAGGTTTATATCTGCACTTGCTAAGATTTCATATCCATTGCATCAACTTTTAAAAAAAGAAATTTCGTTTGAATGGGATCAAATTCATGAAGAGGTAATTCAAAAGATTAAGACGATTCTGACCTCCCCTTAAACCATGACTATGTCCGTCAAAGGATTGCCATTGATTTTGCATCTTACTTCTACCAACAGATCAATTGGAGCTTTACTTGCACAAGAAGTGGATGTTCAAGAGTAACCCGTATACTATTTGAGCTAAACCCTTCAAGGGAGTGAGGTTAATTACCCAACTTATGAGTAGTATTATCTTGCACCGATATTTGCAACATAGAAACTACAACACTATTTCCTTGCACATAAGATCAATTTAATAACTCGTTCAGATTCGATCAAGTACTTATTGTTGCGACCAACCTTATTAGGACGAGTTGCTAAATGGCTACTCCTTCTTAGAGAATTTGATATTTTGATACAATCTCTTAAGACTATCAAGTCATAAGCCCTAGCTAACTTGTTAGCACACTTCCCAAATGCCTAAGAGGGCTCGATTACAAATACAATATCAACTGAATTCTACAAAAATTCTTTAATGATTAAGATGGATGGGGAATGGATGCTTTGATTTGTTGGTTCCATAAGAAATCAAGGTTGAGGAGCACGAATTGTATTAAAATCACTTGAGTGTCAATAGATACCAATGCCATTCAAATTTGACTTTCGATGCACTAATAATGAAGCTAAGTACGAGGTACTATTACTTAATTTATTATCTGCATGAGAATTTGGAGCACATCACTTATGTATTCGAGGCAACTCAAATTTGATCATTAAACAGGGGCCATGGGTGAATTTGGATTGAAAGAACCTACACTTACACCTTATAGAACTACAATGTAGGCTATAGTCAAAAAATTTAACTCTATGCGATACGAGCACACAACTTGATCAACGAATAGATATACCAATGCAATGGCCACACTAACATCTAAAATTCTAATTCAAGATGCAAGTGATGGTGTAAATATTCAAGTAGTCAAGAAATCTATACAATGTACAACTTTGAATTTTCTTGAGGAGGATGAAGACAAGTAAGACGATTGGCGCATCCTACTTATGGAACAATTAGAACACCCTAGTGCAACTTTTATTTTGACTTTAAAGAATTTTATTAGAATTAATGGGATGTTGTATTATAAGGGTTTGGAAGGTGTGTTGACTCATGTTGATTCTAGAGAAGCTCATCTCAAGTTAGACAAATATCATCAAATTTGGTGCGGGGAGAAAGGATCATTGTTGTATGGTTGTATTCAATGCACAGGCTATTATTGGCCATTAATGGCAAAAGAGGCACTTTAAATACAATCACATTGCTCTAAATGTTTTGAGATACCTGATCATAGTGAATGCAATTTTGTATCTAGTGCTAGAGACTGGAGGAGTCTGTCATTGATTACTTGAAAAATAATGTCTTACCTATGAATAGTATGGATGCCAAACTTGTAAAGCGAAAAGCCAGGAAATATGTTGTGCATGAGGATGAGCTCTATAAAGTATCATTTGTGGGAAAGTCCCTAAAGTGCATTGCCCTCTTGAAATAAAAACAATTTTAATTGAGGTATATGTTGGAGAGTGTGGGGAACGTCAACGAGGAAGGAAGCTATATTATTACTTACTTGATAGAGGGTATTATTGGCTAACAATTGAGGCAGATGCTTTTAATTTCACCAAGAAGTGTGCCATTTACCAATAGCATGGCAATTCCATTCATGCTCTTGTAGTCACGCTCCATGTATTATGATACCTTAGCCTTTTTACACATGAACGTTTGATTTTATTGGACCTATACATCCGCCATCAAAAGGATACATTTGGATTCTAGTGGGGATAGAATGCTTTACAAAGTGGGTAAAGACAGTACCTTTAAAGAAGGTGATGGGACCAACTATTGCAAGTTTCACAAAAGAGAATATCATATGTAGATTCAAAATCCTAAAGCTCATTCTACTCGACAACAATACCCCTTTCATCAATTCGCATATCCATCAACTACTTGCTTTTTATAATATTGATCATATAAAGTCTACACCTTATTACCCAAAAGGGAATGGATAAGTTAGGGCCGCTAACAAAAGCTTGCTGAAAGTCCTTAGTTGTATGGTTTACGATAATCACAAGAAATGGCATGACAAGCTACCGTTTGCACTTTGGGCTTATTAGACGTCAAAATGAAGGCCGGCATTAGCAACTCCCTTTTCTTTACTATATAGAGCTAAGGTAGTGGTTCCTATAGAGGTCTTGATCCCATCTACTAGATTGGCCATAAACGGTGAGCTCAAACCTGACATATTACAAAAGATGGATTTGGAAGCACTAGATGAAAGGCGTGACACTACCAAATGCAATCTTATCAATTATTAGTACAGACTTAGAGTGGTTTACCATCGGTTGGTGAGAAAGAGATCATTTCAATAAGGTGATGTTGTACTTAATGCAACCAAGCATGTGTATCGAGGTATTCCAACATTGAAATTTACACATAAGTGGGAAGAGCCTTTCATTATTAAGGAAGTACATGAAAGTGGATATTATAAGCTCAATAATTCCAAGACTAATGCTATTATGGCACCTATAAATTTCCAATACATTAAAAAGTTTCATGTATAATGAGTATGATGTACTAGATTTCAAATGAATGAAATATGCAGCTCCAGTCATATGAACTTGCTCTTAAACATTTATTCCTTATTCAATGGTTATTTGAATAAAATACCGTATCGTTACTACTTAATAAGAGCCTTGTCTCTTAAGTATGTGATGATTGTAGACTCATGTCATGTTGACTGGTAAGAACATTAAGAGCATTGTCTCCCGGGCACATGACATGGCACTTTTTACATACAATTCCATTTCGTTATCTTATATAATCCTTAGAATCATGATAACATGGTTAAGAAGTGAGTAATATCTCCCTAACACATAAACAAAAAGGGGTCAATTTGCTCTTAATCTTATCATTTCTTATATTGAAACACAACTTACAAATAAATGTTGCTTGCAAATTAAGGCATCACTCTAATGCACAACATTCTTTTGTAGGAAGTCAAATGGATCACTAAAGCTATATTTAAGTTTACTATAACATATGTCATGATTGTTTTGCTAAGTGTAACGTGAGCTATGATTGCTATGCTATTGTTAATTTATATAGTGAACAAGAACATATGATGTTTCATCTAATGATATGTAAAAGCACGAAAAGTTTCAATTAACAAAGGAAAAGTGATCATTCATTTAAATTCTAAAAGCAAGCGCACAAGTCCAAGACATAAACAAGACTTAAAACAATGACAATTACGCATCAAATCACTGATCTAATGGAAGCTTTGCAATCTATGTTTCCAATATGATTTTGCATCTCAAGCTTAACCTCCCTAAGTTTTTCCTCAAGCCGATCATGTCTCTCTACAATATCTTGTGAGTCTAACATCTTTTAAGCTTTAAAAGCAATTATCTCCATGTTTAGCAACTTAAAATTCAAGCCGCACGCTTTAGCGACGCTACTCACCAAAAGATGTAAGCTAGGATAGGCACTAACTCCTAAGGCTTATCTAAAAGCGAAGTAGCTTTCCCAAGAAAGGCCATTATGGTATTCATTAATTTAGTACCTAGGCAAACTAAACCAACCTAGAAATCACCCTCCATAGCCCGCAAGTCCCCTAATGGCTATAAGAGATCTAATGGAATTGTGAATTTATAAAATGAAGCATATGTTCTAGAAGACCTCATCACTATATTTGTTGTTCCCCCTTCAACTCACTCCAGTATCTCAACAAATGAAGAAGGGTCAATGTTGTCGTGGATTGCTAATAAAGGGACCTAACTATAGATTGGAGTGAAATCATCAACTGCAATAGTGCATAAAGAAATACAGTCAACTATACTATTCGTCTGGGTATCAAATAAACCTACTGCCTATAAGACCTTAATGTATTCTTGAATAGAAGCTTCCTTTAAATGTGCAAGCTCATGGTAATCTCGCTCAATAATATTACTTAACTCTTTTAGATCTCAAGTTTGGTTCTCATTTGGTAGTGCCGGGTGATTTGCCTCACTTTTAGCTTGAGCTTGGTTTTTCTCTTAATCATTAACATTATTTGCTAGGCTACTTTCTTCATCACCCTCATCTGTACCCTCAGAAGATTCATTAGTATCAGTAGACTTGTCATCGTCTTCTTCTTCCTCAATATCTATGATCTCAACATGACAATTACTAAGCTGAGGAGTCTTCCCAAGGCCATGTTGAATAGGAAAGGGAGAAAGCATAGATGTAGATGGCTTGGATGACTTATCATTCTCTAATGTGAGAGTAGCTAAGTTACCAATTCTTTTATCTGTATTTTGCTTGATTGAAGCATCTAACACTTTCGAATTATTCACATCCTACAAGGAAAGAAAATGAATAAAAACGTAAATAACAAGACATGAAGGTATAAATATTAAAGAAGAGACATTAACAAGTATAGTACTTTAGAAATGCTTGAACACTTAGGTAATTTGGGAGTGGAATAACCTTTCTTGTTTTTACCCTTTGCACTGGAAGATAGTTTTCTCTTCTTATTGGGAGCTTGAAATAGAAATTCACCCTCATAAATAATCCTCATTGGAAGGTCATTTGTAACTAGTGTAGATACATATTTTTTAAAGTCTTCAAAGTAACCTGTCCAATATGTAAGCCAACCGTTGGAAGTGACTCTGGAACAAGTCATGGATGGGAAGAATAATTGCCCTACCCCTAAGTAGATATTCTTGAATCCTCTAGACTCAATAATTTATAGCACTCATTAAAGTCAACATCAACCAATATCTTTAAGGGCAAGCCTTAATCAAAACCGAATTGTCAAGCAACCCGATGAAGTACATATAACATCACTTTACACTCCTAAAAGCAACTGGAGGAGTCACCCCAGTCATGTAAGGAAAGGAGACCTCTTAGTGAACACCAAACAATAAAGCTGGCCTTAGCAGCATTAAGTTCTTCCCTTGTACCGAGTAAGTTCGCTATATCTTTCAACTCTTTTGGATAAAAGTGTAGAAACCATAAGTACTCGAGTATCTTACTTGTATAAGGGTGAATATTAACTTCCTTATAATTGTTTAAGACATCCAAAAAGGTGCCTAAGGGTCTTCTATTAGCCTATGCCTAAGCTCATAGCTCACTACACTTAGGTTTGTCAAGATATGAACCACAATATCTTGTATATCGCTCACAAAAGATGATGTGTAAGAATACTATATCCATATAAGATATCATAACATGTCGACCCATCAACTGAATGGATGCCTTATGATAGAGATCAAGACACCTATATAATGATCCTAAATAGAATAGCCCTAAAGCAAAATGCTCTCTGTGTGCTATACGAATCGCTAAATAAAACAGATGAAAGCTCACACCATCCTTTAGGCCATCAAGAAGTATGTACAAAGATAGTCCATGGGTGAGCAAAGCTTCGAGCTCATACCTACATAAAGAAAGCATTCATGAGATGAATTAACTTTGAATTATCGAATGAAATCGCAAGTCAGAATGTTGATACTTAGTCATATTCCTCATCTCCTTCAAAGAAATGTTTCATCCAGGCGCTAAATGTAGCCTTTTTGTGAGTATCAATGGCTTTCTTTCTTTTGGCTTTCTTCCCTTTTGTGAGTATATATGGCTTCTAAAGTTGAGATCAAGTCTCAGTCCTCTTTTAAAATGGTAGATGTGGTGATATCAATCACACCAAAATCGCAAAGATGTAAGAGTGTACTAATGTCCTCAAGTTTTGAACATATATGTAGGTGTAATCTCGATGCATGCGATTATGAACATATGTGTCTTGGTTCTCCAACGGAGCACTATTGCTCTCTAGATCTCCATATTATTGGATTAAAGAAAACCGAAACGAGAAGAAATACACATAGGAAAGTATACATCTGCTTTCTCCAAAACATCAAAATATGTCAAGTTGCTCAAAATATGATTCACCTAATCATTGTATCTATAAGAACCACAATTGGGTATTCGAGATTTGATTCGTAGAATTCAGGGTGATCAAGCAAATCGTCCGATTTAACTCAAATTTTTCAACGAAATTAGGAATATAAGTAAAAGTGATCCTATGAGTTCGGATTTGGGAAAATAAAGAATAAAATAATTAATCTTGAATTATATGTAAATTTCCTATTATTTATCAAAAATACGTAAAATGAGTTTCGATAACTAAAAAATTGATAAAAATAAAATTATATACACATTAAAAATCATAAAATAATATAAATAATATTTAAGAGTCTTTAATTGTACCATATATAAATTTACATGTAGGTGGAAATACGCTAAATTACTTAAAATATATGAAATATACTAAAATAATGTTAATTAATTAAAGAAAATTCATAAATAATTAAGAAAAAATCATGAAAAACATGGAAACATGAGGAAATGTCTGGAATTGGGGCATGGCAAGTAGAAAATTAAAGAAGAAAAATCAACCAGTAAAATTGAGCCAAAGAAAAAGCAAATTGAAAGAAGAGATAAGGTAAATATCACTTCAAATTAATGAAAAAAAAAATATCTAGGTAGCTCTATAAATACCTAAATTAAATCAAAGGCTCATTTGGTCAGTTAGAGTGTGAAAAAAATTTGAGATCATTGAAAAAACAAATATTAGGATTTTTCTAAAAAGATTACAAAAAAAAAATATGTGCAAATAGGGGTTATAAGATAAACCAATACCTAAAGGCAACCTGAGAGTGGACGGCCACTACCACTACACGGTGGCAGCAAAACCCAAGCCAGCCGACAAGGCCTTAATGGTTAGAGCAACAAATGCCGATAAGTTTTTATTCCCTCTCGATTTTGCTTAAATTGTTAAAAATATTTGGAAAATTATAAATCTTATTATTTTGGGATATTTTAGTATGTAGATTTAGGAAAAAAAATTTATTTTAATGAATTTATGTCTAGAAATATACTGTTCTTAAAAAAGTTCACAAACTCGAGCTTTGTTTGAATTAGAAATAAATGATTTTAGGAATGTAGTTTTAGGCTTAAAATTTTTGTATAGACTACTTAAGGGTTACAAAACAGTGCTATGAATATCTTTTTCAAAAATTAATATTTGAATTTTTTAGACCTTAAAATGATGCATCAAATGAGTAATTTTGGGCTAATTAGGTAATTAAATAGATAATTACTGATTTAGTACATAATTATATATTTTAGGATGTTGAAATCTAATGAAGTATGATATTTGTAACATTTAAGGTATTAAATGTAATTATTAAGGTATTATATAGTGAATATGTAATAGGTAAAAATAGTAAATTTTGAGTTAATTTTCAAATTTAGGATAATTAGGTATAAATTCTTATTTGAGATGAATTTAGATATTTTGAAATGTTAGTTAATGTTTAAGAATGATATTTAAGATTATGGGAATATTATATGTGTACATTATGGACATATTAGATGATAATGTGTAGTATGTAGGTATACAAAATTAATAAGTAGGAAAATATTAGATTAAAATTGACATTGTAATAATAATAGAAATATATAATAAATCTAGTAGAAAAATTAAATTTAGGTGTTTATATGAAATATATAAAAATTTTCTTATATCAAGAGTAAATTCGATAGTTAAGTAAGATAAGAGGTATATCGTACAAATTAAAATATTGATTAGGGGTTAAATACGATATTTAGAAAACCCGAGAATAATGTGATTAATTTCACCTTATTAGTCGAAATGAGTTTTTAAGGTTCGCATATAAAATTGTACTTAGAAATAGAACTAAAACCTAAACCTAATTTAGTATATTAAGAATAATTGGGTATATTAAACTCTAAACTAAAGATAACAATAAACATTATAAGATAAAACCAATCTATAACATTTATGTGGAAAATTGAAACAATATTTGTATTATAGGGATTTTTAGCGATGGCCAATATGAGTCGTACCTCAAGTAAGTAAGCGAGAAGTTTAGATAAGTTAGGATTAATACATTACTGTATTTCAGAGTACTAATTTGTAGTACTCAAAGACTCGAAATTATACTTAATTATACTTGTTAAATAATAGTTGTGCTTATGTGCTTATTTTTTAAGTGATGCTATAATTCTGGTTTGTTGTTTTGACTTGTAATTGTGTGAATTATTTGAAACGATTGAACACCTTAAATCAAATTCAGCTAAATATATGACTTATAATTATAAATCAAATTTGCATTACAACCCATTAGGGGAATATTAAGATTCTTCGGTTAAATACCGACACCTTCGAAAAGGATGGAGCTGAATAGTATAATTGATCCTTTTTTCATCCTTAATCGAATTAAGTAACAAGAATGTCGCGATAAGGGTGAAGTCAATAGTTCGAAGATAGCTACGGGAAGAGCGGTGCCTCCATTATATAAGCTTAGGTTTGGTTGTGAGCTATTGCATTAATGAAAACTTCTCAATCCAGATTAAAGCGGATATAATTTCTTTAATCTCACGACAAGTTGGAGAATATCGTGCAATGACATTTGCTTATACATGCATTGCCTCTAACTGATTTGATTGATAATCTTGTTGTGTTTACTGTATAGTTTTAAGTCTCTATCCCAACTTACTGAGCTGTAGTTACTCATATCTTTATAGACATTATTGCGGGTACTAACTAGAAAGCGATCTATATCTACCTTAAAACTAGCAACTACTAGATCTTAGGAAGTGAAGATATAAACTAAAAACCTGATACACTCTCAAGTTTAAATTTATCTTTAAAGTTTTTAATATTAATTTACGAATTACTCAAGTATATTATGTTAGATTGCTAAATCTTATCAATATACTTAGATTATTTTAATATAATATGTATTTTCTTTAAGGTCTTAAGTAAATAAGATATTTAATTTATGAACTATTTACTTCAAAATAGGTTAGTCGTAGAAGCTTTATATAAATCAGGTTTAAAATGGTAATTGTATAGTTAACTTCTATCTTAAAATGGTTTACACAGTGAGATTACTATAACTCTATCGCTTCAAAGCGTGACAGTGTTTAAGGGAAATGGAATAAACTTTCAGAGAGTAGAATCTCTTTCCTTTCATTCTAAAACATAGCAACAAGTCTGCTCTTATGTTTTTCCTCTCATGCACATGAAGCTCTCGCCTTATAAACTATAAGGTACTTTGGGTGGTGGGTTGCTTATACAAGTTTTATCTTCTCACATCACTCTAAAGGAGTCCTACTTTATTGTCGCGTCGAGCAACTTATCCCGTGGTAAGGGCACAATCAAAATGCGAACATTTTGAATGGTTAGCACTTATTTGCCTTTACTCTTCTTCGGTTTCTTTTTCTTAGACTCCTTACCCATCTTTGAATGTTACTAGCATATTTAGATAAAGAAGATCAATTAGTCCAATGACCAAAGAAAAGAGATACTCCGTAAAAAAGCCTACGTATGGGATGAAATAAAGAAGATAAACACTGAATTGGTTTTAAAAACTCGCAAGAAAGATGGTCAGATGGTGGAAATAGGAAGGAAATTTTAACAAGCCATGAAGCAGTGAATATAGATCAACGCAATTTTGCGAGCTTAGGCCTAAAAGGAAATATGCCCATCCAAGTATAAAGTCGGGCGCTAGCCTCAGTGTTCAGCAACTATACTATGTACATGGTTGTTTCAAAGTAGCGAGTGTGTGAATGCACATGGCATCAATCAAAGCAGAATGTATTGCAGTTTATAAAAACTACCAAGTTCAGATATATTGGGATCAGCATGCCCATATAAAAAAGAAAAAGACCCCAAAGCATATTCAGTTTTGCTGGCCAAGTGATTCATTTCTATATTCCAATGCCACCATGCAAATTAAAGGAAAAAGTTATTATTATTACTATTTTTTTTTTTTATTGTAGCCTCGTCATGCCCACTTGATTTAGACAAAACATCTCTCTCTTTCTTTTCCACGGCAACGTCCTGATCAGATTCCAAATTCCATTTCCACTTTCAAGGACAATACGAAGGTGGCTTGCTACCCATGCATTTCTATACACTCAACAAAGTCAAAATCAAATCAAAATCTGATCCATGTCTCCAATTTATGACCATATCATATTTTGAAAACTTGCAGACACTATACACCGAAAAGATTAAATATTACAAACATTTCTTTTACAAAGTCAATACTTAAATTCCCACAACCTAGTATTTACCCCCTTCAAAGTTAAGTTTATGCTTTGATATTGTTAATATCTTTCTTGAATCCTGGACAAGTGGACATGTATATGACCATACTCCTTTTCTTCGGATAGCCTCGTTCGCTCCGCCCCTACCTCAGTATGTCCGAAGCCCACTCTTTCAACACTTCATTGTAACTCAACAAAAGATGAAGCCCCCCTTGTTCGATCCGCTCACTGCTATAATCTTTTCGTAAAATCCGAAAGCCCTTCTCTGTCTTTTCAAACTTCGAAAGAAGAAAAAATCGAAACCCATCTCTCTCTCTTAGCCTCGACTAATCCATCTCTGTCTCCTGTTTTTTTTTTTTACTACATTTCTGTTCCCATCTCTCGCGCTACATCTCTCTCCCGCGAGCCAGGCGATAAAATTTTCCTAACAAGCCTACTGGTCCGAAGCAAATAGTTTCACGAGGCATTCGTGTGAAGCAAATAACGAGCTTATAATAGAGAGGAGTTTTGAGTCCATTTGTAAAGCCGGGTTAGAAGCGAATTTGACTAGTCGGGTTTCGGTTGCGAAATCTTTGTTGGGTTGGAAAGAGTATGAACTTCAGGTCATGAGGGATTTAGCTGATAAAATGGTTTTTATTTGTTCTATTGAGAATATTGATCCCATGGGGATGTTTCATTTGAAGATAATAGGAGCTATAAGGGAAAAGTTAGAATGAAGTAGGGAAGAAATGGAGAAACGGTTAAGGAGGAAGCTAAGGAAGTATATGAATGTCTGAATATTAAAATCCAGATGATGAAGACACCTGGAAAGGCGAATTCACTGGATGAAACCTCGATAGATCAAGACACTGGACATGGGCAAAGACATATTAGCTCAAGTGAAGCTGGGCAATTTACATTTGATCAGGGATACAAGACGATTCAAAAAAAGGGTCAGCGACAAGAATTAGAAGATGTTACTTTGTACGATGCAACTGGGGACAAGGATGAAGTATATCGTGCATGGGAGTTTTATAAAAGCAAAGGGAAACGTTTTTAACATGGGATATGTAGCAATCATAAATTCATTGTTGAAAGCGGATGACATCAGCGGTGCTAGAAGATCTTTACTGAGTGGCTACATGGGAAGAATGCCGCTGATAGTCGGATGCCAAAAATGATTATTACTGCTTATTGCTAGGAGGGTCTTTTGGATAAGGCTGAAGAATGTCTAAATTTCCTTTTAGAATTTGGGAAGGATCCTAGCTCGAAGACATGGGACAAGTCCTATTGGAATACGGTTTAACTCTTTGAAAAATAATAGAGGACCATAAGCTCGTAAGGAATCACACACACGTTTATTTTGGTTGAACGGATATAAATAGAGTGGTGAGCTCACAAGTACGAACGCAAGCAACAGTACATGGGATGAAAGGCAAAAAAAGAGGGCACAATCAAGATGGGGTCGCAAAGGGATGAAACGAGATGGGGTGGGAGCATACTCACACTCAATGGATAGCTCCTATAATTCAGCAACTCTGCTCATACCTTCAGCCTATTAACGAGTATTCGAGAGTAGACCTGCCACGCTTTGCTCGACAAGTGGACCAACTTTTCAATGCTACTAACCATGGACACAAAAAGTAAGAGTTAGATACAAAGTTAAGAGAATAAAAATAGGGTTAAAGAATCAACATTACAGCACAGAGACATACTTACTTGATAAACTTCAAATTTCTTCAATAGCCACTTGTTTCTTTCGTCTAGTCTTCTTTTCAATAGCTTCAACAGCCACTGGTTTCTTCTCTCCAGTCAGTCCTCGCTTCTTCAACAGCTACAGCTCCAGATTCTACCACTTGATGAACTTTTATTGGTCTTCTTGTCGCAGCAGCTGTGGGCTCTTTTTTTCCAATTTTCGGTCTCTGGGCTCCGTAGCTTCATCTTCTCTAACGGACTTCAAGTTTTCTATTTCAAACAATGATGAGAAGGATGTTTATCGTGTATGGGGTAGAAGTAAATGAAGTCAAAAGAGTATGTACGAAGTAATTGTGAACGAGATTAAAAGAAAAAGTGAATATGAGGAAGATGAAAGCGAAATCGAAAGATAATGTGTATGGGCTGGAAAAAAGTAAAATCGAGGGGGAAGCGTATGAGATGTATTGAAGAGAATGAAATGAAGAAACAGTATATGTGTGAGCTAGATGTAAATGAAATCCGAAAAAAGTATGAGAAGGATAATGTGTTTGGGGAGAAGAAAAATGAAATCGAGGATAATATGAAATCGAAAGGAAATGTCGATGGAAATGAAGGTAGAAACGAGAGACGAAGAGGAAGTGTAGGAAGATCGGTGTTTAGAGCCAGGAGTGTGAAGAAATAATCAAAAGAAAAGAAAAAGTAGGAATAAGGAAGTGAGATATTCGCAGAAAGATGAAAAAAAAAAGAAACATTGGAGCAAAGGAAGTAAGAAGACTGTATGAAAGCTGAATGTGTTGTGGAAGATGAAAGAAAAATACAATAGAGAGTATGCGTTTGCGGAAAAGAGCTGGAGAAGGATAAGAAAAATGAATGAGAAAAAAAGAAAAGAAGCTGGAAGTGAATATGATAGCTGGCTATACAGTAAAAAGAGAAGGAAATAGGTGAAGATGATGCGAGAGAATATGTACTGAGAGAGTAGTGAAAACGGAACAGGAAAATGAGATTATAATAGAGGTAAAAAAAAAAAAATGAAGCAACGGAGATGGAAATTGGATGATCTGATTGATTTTTTTTTTTTGAAAGGATCCCCTCTATGTTTTCCAAGGCCGGCCGAGTACCATCCTGAAGAGGAGGGGAGTATGTTACCGTTGGTATTAGGGGAACAAAATAGTAAAAAAGAGTGACGCTTGTCAAGCAAAGCAAGTATTGAGGGGTGGGGGGCAACGAGAAGTACTCGATGTTGTACTGACCATAGTGGCATTTCAGCTTCCACCATTGCACATCATAGAATATTCTGTTAGATCTTATACTTGGTATAACAGGTATGTTTATTTAAAAGGAATTAGATTTTCATTCTTTTTTTTTTATTTTTTTATTATGATGTTTATTTAGTTTTTTTTTTTTTAATTATGAAATCATAATTTTATAAGAATTCTTATTACTTGAAATTAAATAATAGGGCTTAATTTAATTAAGAAATCTCGATTTATTATAATCATTACCATTATTGTTATTATTACTATTACTATTACTGTCACTACTACTGATCATCACCATTGTTACTGCTACCACTATCCATCACTATAATCATTTGATTAAAATTATATTATATATTTATTTTTAAATTATTTATAAATTTAATTAAATAAAATAATATATATTATATTATTATTTTATTTCCTTTCATTTTATTCTATTTCATTTCTATTTCGTGAAATGAAAGTGTGGCAACTAGAGTATAATGATATGCAATTACAAAAATCAAGTGGGAATAAAAAGTGACGACAGATTTAATACAGGCTAGACTTAGTTTCGGTTTTAACGTATGTAAATATGGGACTCCGCACGCGATTAATTTGTGGTAATCTCCTGTATGAGATGGTAGCTTGTGAATATAAGATGCGGCACATGATTAATTTGTGAATAGAAAAACGATCGCGAGACTATCAGGGTTGGAATTTTGAAAAGAAACTCCAATGTTGGTATTCATCTCTTTAGTCTCATCTCGTGAAGGGTTGAATATATCGGCAATGCTGACCTGGTGTACATCTTCCCATTTCAAGCTATGTCCGCTAAAATATATGTATAGAAGACCATTTGCTGACTCCATTTGGCAATAATTTGGAGTTTTTTCTTTAAAATAAAAAATAAAAAATCGAGGGCCAGTAGGTAATGAATGAGAGGATTCTACTTTATGGGCTTCACAATTCGACGTGTCGATTTCTATAAATACAATGAAACTAAAAAAAAATAAATAAATAAATAATGAACAATCAAAATCATGACGAGCTTCCTCGTCCATGACTTTTGCTAAGAAAAAGGGTGTTTATGTGGCGAACGTTTCATATGCAAGCAATATTCGAAGTTCCTCTTCGAAGTTATGGGGTATTGATTCGAGCTTGAATCTACATGGGTCAACCATTGTGGCTCATGCTACGTACACGCGGAGAATTCGTCTTCCTTGAGAACAATTACTACCAAAAAGATCGGCAGTAGAAGTGGAGTACTCGTATACCCGGAGCAAGGTTGGAGAAAATCGAGGAAGCATTGTTATATGGAAGTCAACTCAATGAGATTGGTGATACCAATACCGAAGCAAAGTCAACTTACAAAGACTTATTCAATAATGTTATCTTTGGGGCAATAAAGCTTCGGTCTATTCAAGGGAGCAAACACAATCGGCGCTGCAACTCGTGTACCATGTCTTATAATTGCTTGTAAGGTTAGTATTGGATTTTTACAAGATTCTTAACTATATAGATACACCCACAACAATACAGTTACTTTACAGCGTGCATACGTTAGGCAATATTTTAGTCAATTGAAAGTTTTATTTGATGCTTAAACCCTATTGACTCCACCCAATAGACTTTGGTTAAGAATAAAATGTAAAGAGTTAAATTTGATTCACGGGCTCTTAAGCCTAATAATTAAAAACAGATTTAGCTTTTTAAATTAAGATAACAAAACTTAAAATGTTAAGCCTATAAATATTTGGAGTGATCAAGAGAGTTTTAGCATTGCGAGCTTAGAGTAAAACCCGTTAAATAGGTCCATTAAATATAACTTTTCTCGATTTTGGCTCTCATTAAAATATAAAACTTTTATTTGGACATAAACTTATGAAAAAGAGTCTACTGGAAACCCATTGATTAAAGGTTTTAATCTGGACCATTGATCATCATTATGATACAATAAATATTATCAACTATTATTTTCTATAAATATCCCTTTTATTTCCTTATTTAGACAAGAAAAAAAAAACCCAATTAATACCATAACTCTACTAGAATCCTACCTCTAATATCAAATACTTAAATATCATAAGAATTTTACATCATTCTTTATTGATTATAAAGTTTAATGATATCACACTTTTTCACTTATCACCATATATATTAGAGTCTTACCGAAATTATCTACTCTTCATTTTTATCTTACCTCACTCGATCATCTCATACATATGGTATAAAAACACTACCTTAGTCATATATAATGTGACTAAATATGTTGCATGCATGTGATCATCATATTTGAGCCCATATATCTAAAGTTAATAAATCCAAATGGTAAAGTAAGGAAAGAAACTAACGGACTCTGATTTATTAACCAAATCACGCGTGGCACATGGTCAGATAAAATAAGGACACATAATTCCATAGAATAGTTACAAATACTTTTTCAATAGGAAAATTATCTTTGTTTTATTAAATGATCTATATGTGACTAACGCCATTTAAATTAGATTGAGAAATTTCATGAGATATCTATATCTATAATAAAAGTTTTGGTACCTCCCATGACTTTATTTATATTATTGAGTTAAAAAAATAAAGGAAAGAATTATAATAATCGTGAATTGGATATATAGGAATTATTTTGCTATATCCATATGGTAACATGTATCAAAAAAGAAAAAGAAAATTTCTTAATGATTATTTTTTTAGCATACACAATCTGGTTATACTTTATTTTAACATCTAAATAACATAGGTACAAGTAATTTATTAATCTAGTTATTTATATTTTTAACTCATAATATAGGGGCAGTATTCGCTATTTTTTTCCCCTAAAAAATGGACAGAGTTTAGATTTATTATATAAAACTATCTAAAAAATGTACTTCTTTGTTTATTAATATGTAAAAGATAATAAATATAATTTCATATTAAAAATAAAAAGACAATATCAAGATTAAAGATCATTGTATAAACTTTTAAATTTTTCTTTTAATTTAATATCTATAGTTCGAAATTAGTAAATATTATAACCATTCGAAATTTTACTTATTTAAATAAATATAATTATTATAATATTTTTAAATTAATAATTATGACTTCTTCATAATTATAACATTAGCATATAAATAATTACATTTATTTGTTATTAAAAAGTGTTAATTACTAACATGATTAACATAGTTATTCATGTATTAATTATTAATAAAAAAAAATATGTTAGAACACTTATTCTTATATTGGTGGTTGCAAGATTTTGTAAGATAAAGAGTAAATCTACACAAAACGAAATGCATATGTGATATTATTAAAGTATAAAATGTGATATAATTTAAGATATTTTGAAGATGCATAACATAAAACAAATAAGATTACAAATGGATTTATATTAGAAATTGATTAGACCAAATCTTACTCAAATTAGAGCATTTTTCTCTCACTTTAATTCATTGTAATATGATATGATAGGGTGCGAATTAAACAACATATATATGATTTTTGGAATATCGAGAATAAAAAACAAATTAATCAAGTATCATGCAATCATCATTTATTTGCAGAGAGAAAATAATCTCATAGAAACTACCATTTGATTTGGAAAATCCAACCAAACGGTTTCGTTGACGCATTAAGTTCTGGTTGTGTCTTTCGACGTCTCGGAAGCTCTAGAACATGACAGGGCAGCACCTTTATTCATCAACTTTGCTGCATTTGTTCTCTTCACTTCTCATGTTGTGCTGCTTCTTCTTCTTCTTCTACCTCAAACCTCTATCAGTCTCTAGAAACTTGTCAACCCCAGAACTACCATTTACTCCATATACCGCCAACCGTTGTCTCAAACTCTTAACTCGTAGTTCCTTAAAGGTATGTATGTTCTTTCTATCACATGTTCCGTCAACCGCTGGCATGTTTCGGTTCATTTTACTTGCACCAGTGTAATTATTTCACGTCTTGTTTAGAATAAGTATGTAATTGAGTTGTACCCGTCAGCAGAGGGGTGCCTCCCTGCACTTTGAAATTCTTTCAGTATTATCGTTAAAAAATTTGAAATTTTCTTCATAATATAACTCTTTTCTTTTTTCTTTTTTTCTTTTTTTTTTGTAAAATCCTGTGTCAGCCAAATCAGGCATTGGTTTTGGTGTTTTTCGTCAATCTTAAGATTATATCTTTGTCGTTCTAATATGTCCTGTAGCTGTTTGTGATAAGGCCTCTATGGAGTTTATATTACGTGCTGGCTCTTCCGGAGATTGACTTTGTTGTCTCCATGTGCATGTGCTTCTGCTGCATAAACATATGAATGTAAAGCTGCTGCTTCATCTATACAGTCAAGTTTTAAGTAGATCCTTTGTGGTATCGGATTCTATATGGTGCTCTTAGCTCATGTTCCACATTGTACCCAATGCTGGAATACCGTGGATGAGACAAATTGCATAATATGGCTAATAGGCCAACCTAAAAATAAGTTATAGTTTGGTTTGCTTTTATAAATCGAAGAAGTAAGCCCAACTTTCTTATGATATGGAGAATGCTGAATTGGTAGACTCGCACAATATTTAACGTTCTCTATACCTTAAAAGTACTACGTTAGTTTCCTTATGGTAGCTCGGATCTCAATGTTTTCATGGTTATTACAAAACCAAGTGATCCATCTATTAGGTACCTAATTACCAGAGCAAGTTCTTATGATTGCCAATGGCTTTTGCAATCTTTAGCATACTTGAGGTTCTTGGCATTTGATTGCTGTTTTGACTGAATTCTAAATGGGCCTCATTAACAAAAGTCTCCAGGCTGCTGATTAACAGGAAATGGATCATCTCTATTTACTTTCTTCAATTTGCTCTTTTAAGATGTTGTCATATATAATTAACAGTTGAAATTATAAAAAATATAATGACATCATGATGATATTACATAATATTTTAATTATCTAAGTAATTTCAACAATTGATTTATAAGTTGAGGAAAATTAAGTGAAGGGTAAATGAAGAAGATCAAACACTTCACTGTTTGTTGTATTATTATTTTTCTTCAAGTACTAGGGTTCATTCTCTCCCAAAAGCTTTGTTAGAATCTGCTTTTCAGTTTTGGGCCTCTCTTAACTAATTAGCTTGTTTATGGGCAGAAATGGCTCAACCTGCATATACTGTAACATCCGATAGTGAAACTACTGGAGATGAGAAAACTTCATCAGCATTTCCAGAAATTGCAATTGGGATTGACATAGGGACTTCACAATGCAGCATTGCTGTTTGGAATGGTTCAGAAGTGGAGCTCCTGAAGAATACTAGAAATCAGAAAATGCTGAGGTCATACGTCTCATTCAGAGATGAGATTCCCTCAGGTGGAGTTAGTAGTCATCTATCACCCGAGCATGAGATGTTATCTGGTGCTGCTATTTTCAATATGAAACGCTTGATAGGTCGAGTTGATACTGATGCAGTTCTTCATGCAAGTAAAAACCTGCCTTTCCTGGTACAGACCCTGGACATCGGTGTGCGACCATTTATTGCTGCACTTGTGAATAATGTTTGGCGATCAATGACTCCTGAGGAAGTTCTTGCAATATTTTTGGTGGAATTAAGAGCCATGGCAGAAGTTCAGCTGAAAAGGCCGATAAGGAAGGTTGTCCTTACAATTCCAGTATCATTTAGTCGGTTCCAGCTGACCCGAATCGATCGTGCTTGTGCCATGGCAGGGCTTCACGTTCTCAGATTGATGCCTGAGCCTACAGCAGTAGCCCTACTATATGCACAAAAGCAGCAACAAATTGTGCATGAAAATATGGGAAGTGGAAGTGAGAAAATTGCTCTGATCTTTAATATGGGTGCTGGCTATTGTGATGTAGCTGTGACTGCTACAGCTGGAGGGGTTTCGCAGATAAAATCTTTAGCAGGAAGCCCCATAGGAGGAGAAGACATACTTCAGAACATGATGAGCTACTTATTGTCAAATTCAGAGAATCCTTTCTCCAGTCATGGAGTTAATGGGATAAAGTCAATGGGGTTGCTTCGGCTTGCCACTCAGGATGCAATCCACCAGCTTTCCTCTGAGAAAAGTGTCCAAGTTGATGTTGATTTAGGAAATGGATTGAGAATCTGTAAGGTGATTGATCGAGTGGAATTTGAGGAAGTGAACCACAAGGTGTTTGAAAAATGTGAATCCGTTGTAAGACAGTGCTTACATGATGCTAAGATTGACATTGATGATGTGGCTGATGTAATATTGGTAGGTGGCTGCTCCTATATTCCGAAGTTGCGGAATCTCATCTTGAGTATTTGCAGAAAAGAGGACTTCTACATGGAGATGAATCCTCTTGAAGCAGCTGTGTGTGGAGCTGCACTTGAAGGAGCAGTGGCATCAGGTGCAAGTGATCCTTTTGGCAATTTGGATTTACTGACTATTCAAGCAACACCTCTAGGCATTGGAATCCGTGCTGCTGGGGATGATTTCGTGCCAATAATACCAAGAAATACAACTATACCTGCAAGAAAAGAACTGTTTTTCACGACAGTTCATGATGACCAAACTGAAGCACTTATCATTATTTATGAAGGAGAGGGACAGAAGGTGGAAGAGAATCATCTGCTGGGTTATTTCAAAATTGTCGGTATTCCCCCAGCTCCAAAGGGTGTTCCAGAGATAAATGTGTGTATGGACATTGATGCATCAAACGTGTTGAGAGTCTTGGCTGGGGTAGTTATGCCTGGGGCTCAGCATCCTGTCGTGCCTGTTATGGAAGTGAGGATGCCAACAGTTGATGATGGTCATGGTTGGGTTGCACAAGCTCTGAACAGCAAATACAGGTCAAACCTAGATTTAGTCACCTTGCAGACAAAGAAATAAAGGTGTGTATATCGCATGTTCTTTTCGGGAATTCCTTTATTTAAAATGCTTTCTTCCATGGAAGAGTCTGTTTCGCATACTCCCAAGTTAAAAACTTTCACATATCATGACACTGCTAATGTTTGTCAATAAATAATCGTTTATGTAACATGTTTATATCTTGCTCGTGGATTGTATTAGTTTGGGTCTTGTTTCTGAAGTATTGTGTACTGTAATTATAAACGTCGCCCACATTCTCTTAAGTATTTCAATTAATTTTCGGTTTTCTTTTGGGTAAATAGGTTGGTTTAGATAGAATTGCATTCTTAGAAATGAAATTTAAAAAGAAAAAAAAAAAGAAGCTATTCCTTAAAGTTCGTTTAAAAGTGTCATGGTAAATTTGGAAATGATAGAAGAATGGTTATACATTGATCCTATAAAGAGATTCTAATTCCTCATTTGATGATAGTAGTAATTTTATGGAAAAACTATTCAGTTAACCAAAGACAGGAATAGATTTACAGGAGAGGGATAACTAATCTATTTTACTCCTTTGAGATTAATTAAAAGTGTCATAAGACATAAATCTAGGAGCATAAGGAGGAAAATTTTGAAGTTCATGTACTTCAACTCAATCTTGTGGGTCGAGAAATTATGCATATTTTGGGTGTATTTGTTTAACTTACCGCTACTGTTTTTAGCACCGTTTTCAAATTATATTTACTAAAATATAAGATAACAATTAAAAAAAAACAGAGAGAGAGAGAGAGAGAGAGAGTATGCACACACATATGTATATCACTGTTATAAATTATATAATCAATAAATCCTTATTTACCGAAAAGGAGACATTTATAAAGTAATATATATTTTTCAGACCTTTTTCCTTACTACTATGTATGAACTTTCGTTGGGTGATTCTCATGTAACCATCTTTTACGATCACTATCTTCAAGATAGTTATGTGTCAGGAGGGGGTGGGGTGGTGGTGGTGGGGAATAAAAAATAAAGAAGACAACAATTATGACATTAAATTTGAAACTAAAAAAATATAAGATACAAATAGCATTGATTTTTAGAATGTCGGGGTGCAATATTAGATAAAGTCAGATTCCAAATGGATACCGTCAGATACAGAGGGAAAAGTTACGATCCCAAATTTATATTTTAGGGCGTAAAGCACGTGAGAGGCCAAGCTGGTAAGCTTACCGGTTAGGGTCTTATTTGGAAAAGCTACGGCTTCGACTTTCCTGTAAATACTCTTCAACATCATTTTGGGAAACCAGGCAATCCACATATTAGTTGCAGACAAGCTTTTCCCTAAATTCCTGTGTGTGTTTTACACCACGAAATAGCGTTCGATTTGGAAATGCATATCGGCCCCCTCGGTTCGTTCCGGGATTGTACTTATTACTGCTGACAAGCTCCTCCTCATACCATCTTTTTGCTTGGGTTCGGATATAGCATAATTATCTCTGTTCGATCATTTATGGAAAGACATGTGATGAATTCAGGATAAATCAATTTATCATGAAATTACAATGATTTTTAGCTCGGAAAATCACAAAAATGTGATTTATGCTTTTAACACTTTGCAATGACTTTGTGTCCTACATGTTTCCTCAATAAAATCCCGTATTGCCCGTATGTCAAAATTCTCAAACCACACGTCTAAATGAATAAAACAACACAATCGAAAACAACTTCGCTTAGGATTTGAGTTTGGGACTAAAGATATATGATTTAGAAATTATGAAGATACAGATGAAGACACACTTGTTAAACAAAGAAGAGGTAAGAATGGGCTGGATGGGCCGACCAAGATCCGCATAGGAAAGGGAAGCCCATCATTCAGCGAGTCCAAAGAATTTACGAACCCCCTTTTTTACTAATGGACCATCTTTGTTTTTGGTATCGCAGTTAATCCAGTTTTGTTCAGCGTTTTCTTTAAAAAAATAAAATAAAATAAAAAATTGAACTTGTTGGCATGCGATGCTTAGATACGGGCACCAGGCCTTAACCCAACACCATCCTATCAGACTCAGCGGATTGCAAGAACCGTATGGTTGGTTCTGGTCCAGGTTTATGGACTGGACAGTTCACAAATTCGATTCACCCACCGGACCGAAATTATGCAATCGAGGTTAGGATTTTTTTCATCCCTCTTCCTGTTTTGCATGATGTTTGCCTTGTTAAGAATTAGACGAATTGGAATATACAACTTAGTCAAGATTGTCTCATGCAATCACAAACTACTGTTGATTTCATCATTTGGTAGGAAACTCATGCGCGTATGCATACACACATATTTATATATACATATATATACATGTACTCTCTTTTTAACAAAATATAAATGTATTGAAAATAATCAAAATAATAAAATTACTCTTAGATGAAAAAATAACAAAATAATACAACAAAATCATTGAGATCGATAGGTGATTATTTTTTCATGTTAATATTTTCTATACATTATAAATTTTTATAAATATCTATATAACTTGTATTATAATCACCATTAATTTCCTTTTTTGTAGTGTTACTTCTACATATTAGATTACTCAAAATGGTCTTTCTTGAGATGTTGAAGTATGAGTATAGATGTGAAGTGATGACAAATATAGAGTTCAAGAGTTAGAGATAGATATTCCTTTAGTGTTTAGTCAACCCAAATATTGAGGTTGAAGAATACTTCCAAATTTGAAATATGTATGGAAAATTATTAGAGTTGATTATGTATTACTATTAGTAGTATTATTGCTTCAAATGACACCACTTTTATGAGTTAGGTGTATGTTATCAGCATCCTCTACTTGTATGAAATATCTGCTATTCATTTCGCTCCACTTTAGTCACTTGCTCTAAGTGATATGAATGCAAAAGCAAGTCACTAAATTAGGGTAGATGGGATGAAATGAGCAGATTGTATAACAAAGATTTCATGCAAGTTGAGGATTGTGACAACTTATATGTAAATGACATAAGTATCGATACATAAAGTGATAGTAATAATAACTGCAATATATATATATATATATATATATATATTATATCATTAAAATTTCTCCATACATTTTTAAAGTTCAAAAATACTTATTCCATTGAAAGTGAAATGAACAAACATTATAAAGATCCTCATTTTTATCTATTTTTAATTCTCGAACTCTATATTCTAATTGCTAACTTCATTTTTCAAGAATTAAAAATGAAAGGAGAAAAGTGCCTTTTTAATCATTAACATTTACTCACTTTTCTATTGAAATTTTTAACCTTGTTTTTTTTTTTTTTTATTTGAGTTCTCAACATTTATAAAACCTAACAAAATAGGGTTTCAATTAGATCTATTTAATTATTTGTAATTCCATGACAAGTATCGGTTTCAAATTGATACACAATAATTAATTTAATAAAATTACAATATGGAATATATTTAATTTCATGATATTATAAGAATAATTTTAAACAACTTTAATTATATAAAACAATAAAAATAATAAGAAATTACATTAAAATAATTAAAAGTAAGAAAGATGGGTTAAATAAATTTGTACATATCCTAGTTACATTAGTCGACTATCTCAAAGCTAACACGAAGCTAACACATGTTCAAGATATTTGAAAATTTTGATAAAGTTCTATTTTTGTAAAGTTTTAAAAATACTGAAGACTTAAATAGAATTAAAAGGAAAAAAATTGAGAACTCAAATAGAAAATGTTGATGAAACTTTGAAGACTAAAAATGTTTTTTATCCCAAAAGATAAAAAAATAATTATAATAAAACAATATAAGTAAGTCCATAAACAAAGATACTAATGTTCATTGCAATAGCTAATCTATTAAGGAGATGTAAAATTTACTTGTTAGGACTTTAAATAGGGTTTAGTAAGATTGCCAAAAATTCCCATAACACGTATGTACCTACAATATGAAAACCGCCTAGAAAGTCAGAGAATACAAAACTCTAAATGATTAATCATTAAAATTACTAATTTTTAAATAATTAATTTATTGTAAAATATAAATATAAATAATTATGGATATCGGATATCAGATATCTCACAATTCCTCAGAACCACAAAGAATCGGTATCTGCTACCAAATGATAAGATCAAATAGTATAAACTTAAAATTTAAACTTAGTGAAGTTATTAAATCTAAATATATATGTAGTAATTACATTTAAAGTCTCAAATGAGCAATATAATCTTTCTCTAATTTTAACCTCCAAAACATATCAATACACACACTCAACGCTCGACTCTTAACTCATGCCTAATTATCTAACACTTACAAAAGAAAAACTCTTGAAGAGTAAGCTACAAGAGTTTAGTGAGTTATCACTCATACTATACTAATAAGTAAGTTATCAAATAAAATATTACAATCATATGAATGCATATATATACAGTATGCCAAACAATATATGTAGTTGATCGATGTTGCACATAACATCGGATTTTAACGTCCTCCGAGGTAAGGGTTGGAGATGCATCTACACCAATCATGATCGAGCTCTAGCACTAAAGTTTTTAACCATAACTTTGAATTTCATATTTCATAAAATACATTTCCATTTCTAAAAATCAAGTAGTACACAAAATCCCAAGCCTAATCGTAAGGTGGCCCTCGCAGTCCACACTTACACCTTACAGTAGAGGTCTTTAGACTCGACCCTTATCCATACGATTGATGTCTTTATCACCTAGTAAACCCGTAAGTTTGGGTAAGGTCATATTGTATGAGTGCGCTCTACAAAAACACTTTAATATATAGAAACAACTCCCGCAAGACTTCTCTTTACCTCCACGTGAAGTGACGATCGGAATAAATAATGCAATGCATGGATAATGTATGACTCTTTTAATTTAAGATAGGCTAAATATAATTAAGTCAAATTATGAGACAATTAATTAATATCAGCAAACCATCCAAACTATGTAACAATCAATCGTACAATCAAATAATCAATTATCGTATTTAACAATACTTCTCACAGTAATCAATTAATATCAAGCATATGTATATTCCGAAACCCCATGCATCAAGTTATTAATATTTAATTTAAGTGCACTAACTATAAGTACAAACAAGTATAGAGTCATTAGGAGTACTCACTTGGCTATGATATCTCATACTAATTATAGTAGTCCTTAAGAAGATCCTAACCTTCATCAGGATCTCTTAATTATTATAAGATAAAAACGATAGTAAGTAACTGAATGAACTAGTTATTCTAGGTATCTATTTACCTATTTCTACTTAGGTTCCTATTTGTTTTCAATCGGTTGAACCTTATCATTAACCGTATGTAACTTTTTCGTTTTATTTCTGATACTTATGAACTTATAGTTATTTTTTATCGTTTTCAGACGTATATTCACACGATGATGTCCATTTTATACATTACAACCCGTGTTTTATTATGTGGATTAGATTTATTGAAATTTTAACTATTGAAACTTAATTATTCTTATTGGCTAATTTTATATCCTATTTTAGTAGTTAATGATTTCATTAGTTAATGATTTCATTAGTCATTAAATTCTTATATTTAGATGATCTTATATTGGTATTACTAATTTATGTGCTTAATTATGTCTAATTCGATTTGAGATGTGTATTAGAGCTTAGAGAAGTTTCAGCCTATATGTATATGTATACATATATATATGTTATCTTATATTATATTATTTTTATAAGCTTATGTTATCAATTGTTTATATTATCGCTTAGGTCATCAATTGCTTATATCATCTATTACATATATTCATACTTCATGCTTAAGTGTTTTATGTACTTTATACATATGTTATATATATACTTATATTTTTAATATACTTATATGTATACTAGTACATATACCATATTTGTACTTATATATATACTCGTATATACATATAGTTACATGCGTATTTTCATATGCCTAGTATACCTTCTTAAGAAAGCTTCACCAAATTTATATTTTTGCACTTTTAGGGCTTATTTAGCAAGGTATATGTATGCATAGTTAGTATACTTTTCCCTTTTGGTTATGTATATAAAAGATACTCATGTATAAGAGTATCCATACATGTGTTCATCAAGTGTATTCTTGTATACACATATTTAAGCATATATATATGTGCTCCTTCTCCATTTACCTAAGGGTTTCCTATACTTATACTAAGTATTTCACCAAACCCTTATACATACACTTCATATGTGTTTACTTTTTTATGTATATAGGTATTTCTAGATGTATACCTAAGTATTTATACACTCTTAAGCATAAGTATAAGGATTCCTATCTTCCATAACACAAAAGCACATATTATATAAGATTCCTGCACTAACCTAACTCATACAACTCATCACTAATTAAGATAAAAATTCATATAAAAATATATCTCTTTTTTCTTTATAATATGAAAAAGGAGACAAGTATATATATGATGATAGTTTATTTTGGTAGTTGGAATTGTGAAAGTAAAGTTAAGAAAGTATGAGAATAAGGGAGCAAGGGGGGTTACAGTTTTGGTAAGGGGAAAAAAGAGAGTGTTTTATACCTTAAAGTGTGTTTTTATAAAAGAAATGGGTAAGGTCTAGGTGAGGGATAAGTGGACGGCAACAAGGAAGCAACATGGGACAAAATTACATGTATAAATATATAGAAAGTTAAAGAAAATGGGAAAAAATTCTAGATGACAACGACATTTTGTTGACTTTAGTCAACAACTTTTTGACTTTGATCAAATGTTGACTTAGTCAACTCTTTAAGATTACATGTCATTTGAATATACATAATAAAGTAACTAGGGAAAATTGGGAAGAACATCAAGGAAATGAAAGGATATGTAGAGTTTGTTGAAATGATTAGTAAGAATAGATAATAAGATCTTCTTTTAAATATTTATATTCTATATACATCATTTAGTAAGATACTTAATATAACTATTATAAAAAGTATCATTTAAGATACTAATACTTATTATATGTAATATATACATCATTAATCATTTAACTCTATATAATACTAACCTAGTTATATAATTAGAAGATGGATGTGATCTATAATGCAATATCCTAGTTTTTAATAGATTACTTTAGTATTATATATTTTTATGAATGGTTGAAAGTTATCTTTGATATTTTATGAATGATTTAGTATAATACTAAAGATATATTAACAATTAAGGTTTTAGAGTAATTTATAGTGGATTAGTACTTTTATATTCTTAAAGTTATAGTTTTAAGGTTTTGATGAGATTCGGGTCTGATTTCTCCTATATGTGTATGGATAAAATTTAGGATTTTCCTATACGATTGAGGTTTTTATCAAGTTTGGAGTCAAACTTTTGTAATTACATATATTTAAGGTTTTAAGGTCTTCGTATGTGATTAGAGGTTCAATTAATAATTTAAGTTTTTTTTTTTCATATTTGCTTTAGATTTTGAGTTAAAATTTTAATCGGTTTTAGATCTTACTAGTTCTACTGACTTTAAGAAATTATCTACAGTATGTGAGTTTGATTCTATACTCAGAAGGCTTGATTCGCGGGATTTACATTACCGATGTGTGGAAAATAATGACATAGAAGATATTTTAAAGGGATGAAGGAGAACTCTTATGAGAAAGGTTATATAGCACTTTGTATGTGAGTAAGATGCATTCATGTATGTGTATATAAATTTATAGTTGATGATTAGGAGGGGCAAAGGGGTTAAGGCTGGAGATAATATATTTTTGAAATGAATGGAATGTATATGAATTAGCTTTCCTCAGTATGTTAAGACTATCAAGTGCCATACAGGAGCATCCAGAGAAATACGCCCATAACAAGAATCTAATACCATTTGTTATAGGCATATTTCCTTAGATACTCTTATGCAATACTTAGCACTTTTGAACACATTAATAAGGTTAAATTCATTTTGAAAATCACAAATATAGTAATTAGAGAGAAAAAGTAAAGAGAGAAGATTTATATAAAAAATGAATTCACTCAAATGTTTAGATGATTTATAACTTAAGGCATTATCCTTTATATATATTAGGTGTATACAAAATAATGGTTGAGACTAACTTGATCTAATAGTTGTGATTCATTTTCATCTACTACATTCATTTACTCTACTTACTATTACCTAATGAATGTAGATATTCCTAAAAACTTTTGGAATCTTCCAACTTTTGAAATCTTCAATTAGGCTTGTATTTCAATCTTCCCCCTTTGTAGACTTCATGAACCTTATGGGGCATGATATCTTTGACATCTACATTGTATTGCAATGCTTTTTTTTTTTTTTTTATCTTAAACTACTAGCAGACTCACTTGTCTTAGTATCAAGGCATGCATAACCCATCCCCATATCTATTGATGGTTACCTAGATGTTGGCATAATGCCCTAACTTAATCTAATTCAACCAAAGTCAATAGATTACGGGATTCTAAATTGGAGGATCGTGCTTAGCCTGTTGAAGGTCAACTCCGTGCTTAATCCTTAAGCTTAACATTTCCAATGAGTCAGATTAACTTATAGGTTGTACTTAATTTAGTTTCATTTACCATTCTCAAGAAATATAATATAATTATAACTATGATAACAAGAAACAAAAACTAGAGAATGGTGTTATTTATGTAAAGTGCTCCTATCAAGCCTTAAATTTATCTCTAATTACTTATAATTAGAATAACATATAATTAAATAATTAATTATTCTTGAAATTGAAGCTTTTATCAAATTAATATAAAGTATGGTCAGCTAAACCTTCTTTAAAAGTTCTTATTTTTTATGCTTATCCAATTCAATTGATTAAACTTAGAGTGCAATCATTGAACTTTGTTCAAGGGATATAATTAGAGTTTTGATGGGTTTGATTGACCATTGCTGTAGTTTAGTCAACAAGTTTAGTTGACCTAACTATAGTTTGATTGATTAAAATCTAGGTTTTCTTGATCAAATGCATTCAAATTTCCTCATCTTGATTCTCTGCTTATACCTTTGATTGTTTTCAACTATGTTGATCTTTTCAAAAACTACTTTCGTCATAGCTTTTATTTTGTTAAAATAGATTAAATCGTTGAAGGACTTATTTTTATTTGATTAGAATGCATTTGATTGAATACCCATTCAATTTATAATTCTATCTAACCCCATTCTGTGTTTTAACTCAACCCTTAATGTGTTCCTTTGTTTATCCTAAGGTTAATTAACTCCTAATTTTGGTTATCATTATAATAACTTAATCAAATTATCTAAGTTGTCAATTATTGTGTTAAGCCTCAATCTTTATCCCTTTTCGAGATGACAATTACACTAAAAGGTGACTAATTGAAATTTTTAAACCACTCCTAAGAAAGGAAGTTGTAGCCTTACCAACCTCTTTTGGAAAATCTCTACCTTAGTGACTCATCACAAAGGAAAGATTTCATTGTTACAAGTATTTAACTTAGAAATAGTTCTTGTTAAATGAACTCTAAGAGTGAACAAGGCATGCATAGTTGAATATTATATTTAAAATTTAAGCTTTCAATTTCATCAATTAAATCCTTTGCATGATACATGTTTTTAGAAGTTATTGAATGCTATATTCTATATTAATGGAATTCCTAAAAAAAAAAAAATGCATTTCCCTTACATAGTGTGTACAAATACTTCAAAATACAATGTCTATATTTAATAGTGATTAAGTTGAACCAAATATATTATGAATGGTTCAATTAATGGATAATAAAATTTTTGGACTTATTGCACAATATATTTAAAATTTCTATTGCAAAAACAATATGGAATAAAGTTTTGGGGCTTTGACAACAATTGGATACATATCTAATTACAAGGATGTAAAATCATACTTAGAAAACTTTTTGATAGTTTATTTATACTAAATCAATACTTTAGGAATATTAAATATATTTGTAATTATCCTAATGAAAATGTTAAATGAGGTGTAATTGACATTCTTCAATAATAGTTAACATTAATCACCTGAATGATTATTATGATTTGACCATGCGAGGAGTTGTTTTATATAGGAAAAGGTATTGTGCATCCTAAAGAAACCTCGAAACTAGATGCATAATCTCGACAAGATGTTTCATAGTGAGAACTAAACAATCGGTATACATTGGAGATATGGCAATCACATCATGTATCTTTATTCCCCACTGAAACCACAAGAGTTGTAAGGATATATTTAACCTCCACTTTACAATAAAAGATAAACTCTAAAAACTTACAATTCCCTTAATGAATTTAAGACACTTGAATTCCTTTCGTCTATATCAACACCCCATTCTTATAAAACTCCAAAAGTGTTTCTAAAAGGTTTCATTTTTGGAATTGGTGAAGAAGATGTAGCAACAGCAACAACAACAATAACATTAGCGTAAGTCACTACAATAATGTATTAATTATTTCACCTCTTTTTTTCTATTTTAGAACCAAAACCTCGATACCATGACGACACTTGAAACACAACAAACCATTCAAGTGCTATTGTTTCATTTCCTAACACATGAATTGTAAAAAAAATAAAAAATAAAAAGGAAGCTATTGCTGTTTTAATGTGTGCATGTATATATATATATATATAGAGAGAGAGAGAGAGAGAGAGAGAGAGAAAGGGAGATTTTATAAATGTGTATCCATAGATACTTTTTAGGAGAGTACAAAATAATAAATTATACCCTTTAATGTATTGGTTTTTGCTATCAAATATACAACTAATTATATTATAATATAAAGTTTTAGAAGCTCTTTATATATATAATTTTAGAATTATATTGTCTTTCATTATTAGGTTTTTTGAAGTTACTATTTGAAAATGACATTTAATATTTACAAATTAATCTCTTTTTTTCTATTTTTATTATTAATTCAAATTATTCATCAATTTATTTTGACATACCACATATAACTACCTATTTCCTTCTATATAATCCACAACAATTACAAAATAAATAAATAATAATACACTACGAAATCCATTCTAGGGTTTGATTCTTATCCTCTAAGATTAATTCCCATGTGGAATCATTTTTGCAATAGATGAAATATCGATTTTGCAATTAAGAGAAACATTAGAGAATATAGTTATGGATGCTGAAGATGTATTCCATCAATGATAGAGAGATGAGTGTGATTCCCTCATAATTTAAATCTAAAAATTCAAAGGAGATCATGTACACATAAGCTTATTTGGTTAGAGAAGCAAATATTTTTGTAATATAAACATTCTTTTTATATTCATATTATAAACGTTATAAAATGACCATTTCCAATCTAAATATTGTTAATAATATGTTACTTGAATATGAATAATATTATATAAAGTTTATTTTAAACTATATGCATTGTATCTATCAATTATCCTTATTTTATTAGAGCCAATTGTATTTATTATTGACTTATAAGGAGGTTTATCTTAAATTATTTTGTTTTCTAACCATGTATACTAAACATTTTTTATTTTTATGCATCATCCATTCAAAATAGTAATGTCTCCAAAAAAATTGAATATTACTAGAAGGTCTTGAATTTTAGAGTTTGTTTCTTTTCAACGTTTGATTCATTATCTAAAAAAGCTATTGATGAAAATATATAAAGTATATCAAACAATTAAGAAATTTCTCAAATAATATAAAATTTCAAATATAATTTAGATATCATCATAATATGGGTGCTTAGGAATCATTTTGGCACATTGATATTATATATTTGCTAATTGTGTGTTTTCCTTTGTTGTAATCACCTCAGTTCAATTCATTGTTTGATAATTGATAACACTAATAAAGCATTAATATTATTAAAAAAAATTTTGGTTTCAGTAAGTGATCATAGATTTTTTTTCTACATGTTTACGTCCAATTGAAAATATTAAAAAAGTAATATTCTAATTGAAAATATGAAAATCACTTTGCAATTGGTCTTAAGCTATTAAGACTTAGTCACAAAATAATCATTCATGGCAGTTATCCAAAAAAGAAGCTTTAATCATAAATATTACAATCAATGTTTCCTCATCATAATAAAAGGGTAGATGAGAAAACAATTCATCAGCAGATTTTCATTTGAAAGTTCACATTAGAAATACAAATAGTAGAATATTGTATTAAAATTTGTTATTATATTTATTGTGTTGCAGTTTCATAATAGCTAATAAGATTTCTTTGATGCTAAATTATAATAGATTTTCCTCATTTCTTTCCTATTTGAAAGTAATATCATTAAATAATTATAACCTTTGCCATATAAGCTATACACTAAATTTATGTTCTCTATAAAGTAATATTCACATTGAAAAAAAAAAAAAAAATTGCATTGAGCTTAAAGCTTTTAAGATTTAGTCAGAAAATGATCATTTGTCAAACTTATAAAAGCGACATTTATCATAAATGTCATAATTAATATTTCCATATCGTAATAAAACTATCCTATAATATCATTGTTACTAAATTATTCTCGAATCTTCTAAGGTTATCACTTATATGTGATCATATAAAACAATTCGTTATACAATTCTCATTTTAATGTTTAAATTAGAACATAAATGGTAAATTAGTGTCTTGAAAAATTTTCATTAATATTTATTGTGTTTATAGTTTCGTAATTGCAAATCGGATTAATTTAATGCAGGGAATGAATCATCTTTACTAAGAAATCTTTTCATCAAATGGATATTAGTTTTGCTTTTATTTAAATTAGTAAACACGTTTTTGCATTGTATATGCAATGAAATATAAGTTCTTCATATATATTAGAGCATCACACATCCACAATGTGTGTATTGAAAATAAATAAAGTCCTTCAAAACTTCTTTTATTTTTGCAATTTAATTGTAAATTTCAATATCAATTTTTAAACCAACTTAAAAATTTTAAATCATGTAAAATTATTTGATTATAATAGCTAAGTGGTAAAATTTAAAAAATATATATACTTAAATCTTAAAATTTTTATAATTTTTAAATATTAGTATGACTTTATCGTTTTTTTAGTAATTTAATGTACATGGCATATCAAATAAGAACTATGTTAAAGAAAAAAAAATTAAAATATTGTTAATCAATATCAAACATTTGATGTTTAATGTGAATTAATATTAATGAGAATTCAAGCATATTATTAATGGCAAATAGGTTGTTTATGAGAATTGAGTTTAAGGTAAATCTAAACACATTATCAATAGCAAGTGTAATGACACCACGATTAATGATTGAAACTTTAAAATATTAATATGAATTTATATTGATAAAAATTGAAATATATGATTGATGACAAAATAAGAGAATTTATTCATTTATTAAATGTAATTCTATGATAATTGAAACATATAATTAGAATCAAATGTAATGACATCATCAATCAATTAATGATTTACATTTTGAAATTAATATGAATTAATATTTTACTGCATTTAGTTGATTGTCATTAAGGACAATAAAAAATACTATAGGTAAAGATATATAATTAATAAGAAGTTATAGTTTATATTTATGTAAATGCATGAATTAAACAATACTGATAGATATTTTAATGTGAGTTGATTTTTTATGGCTTTTAATTGATTGCCATTAAGGATAATAAAAAAAAAAAAAATACTATATATAAAGGCAGGAAATGGATAAGAAGCAGCAATTTATATTTACATAAATACATCATCAATCAATGTTAATAGATATTTTGATATGAATTAATATTTTACTGTGTTTAATTGATTTTCATTAAGGACAATAAAGAATTTAAAGGTGGGCAATTAATAAGAAGCAATTTTGTATTTATTCTCTTATGTTGTACTATAACAACTATACTTAAAGCATCTCAAGATTATTTTACTCTCTAATTATTTTAATATTAAATATTCAAATAGAGATAATTAATTCAAAATGTATTTTTTAAAATTAAATACATGTCGAAAATAATTTTAGAATTGGTTACTATTTAGTAATTCTTTATAATAAATTTATATATATTGTACATAATTTAGTAACAAAAACATGCTAATGAGAGAGAGAGAGAGAGAGAGAGGGAGAGAGAGAGTTTGTGTGTAAGGATGCCTTTTCTCAACATATCGTATATAATGAGAATAATTTAATATAATATATTTCTATAATTTTTTATTACGTCATTATCATTATCATATTATCATCATCATTTACTTATTTCTGTTAATAAATAATTATACTAACAAACACCATGCTTGCATTACATATTATCATTATAATTTGATTAAATTATTTGTCCTTATCCTATTATCCAAAAGAGAGTATAATCAATTATATTTATATTTTTTTGTTTTAGAAAAAGAATATAATCAAGTATTTAAATTTTTATTCGTGCATTACATGGACTTTTTAACTAGTTAGATAAGTTTAACAAGTGCTATAACATATTTTTCTTACATCCTTATGCTCCATCTACATATATTTCTATTCGTTGGTAAGTGCATTTGTGTCATCAACAAAACCATCGTAAAAATCCAAAAATAAGAATATATTTTCTATTGAATATAACGAATCATTAATATTTGATTATATTTTATATAAGCAGTTGAATCAATCACATGGTTTTTGGGAAAATTCTAATATTCCTAAAAAACCTAATGGTTAGATTGCAACACATCCTATGAAGTCCCACAGAATAACTTTTATCTTTCATGAATTTTCAAAAGATACATATAACTCTCTAAACTGTCACTAAGGCTTTACCTGTCATTCCACGAGTGGAATTTCGTTGCCAACTTTGCTTTGAACTCCACTTGAGGACGAACTACATGTAGCTAAGCGACATCAACGATCCACATTGTCAAAACAATCACTTCATCCTAATCCGTCGGTGCACATGTATACTTGAAAGACCAGTTATGACCCATGTCTTCCCAGTGGTCCTGGATCTCGGTATAAGCACAATCAAAAGCATTCGCATTGAATCATATTATATACCATATGAACTAAACTAAGTAGCTAATTACAATGACAATCAGCCAACAAATGTTGGGGCTGAAATTGTTTGGATTGCAATTCCCCAAAAATTCTTGTCTTAGCGACCGTTCGAGCAATGTCCTAAAGTAAAACTCTGAAAATTAGAAATGAGGCCTTAAACAGCATATCGAATCCTAAACTCGGGTTTAGTTAATCGAAATTCATCTTCGGCCGACTGTATAGTTTGGTTAATTGATTACTTAAACCTAATAAGGATCCAATAAGTGGAATTACGAAATTATTGTTATCTTGATTCTTTTAAGGTATTCTACTGCTACTATTCCTATGATTACATAGATAAAGTTTTCCAATACGTGCTCATGTTTTAGAACGTTGTTTATACTGTATATCAATAAGCTATTGAATCAATTAAAGATGGAAGAGATCACAAATCGTGAAATGATATATCATCACAAGCGAACAAGACATGACCATTGATTTTAATCTACGTCATTCAGTATGTGTTTCCATAGTTATTTTTCGTTCTAACAACCATTTCTCTTAAATTTTATGATTCTTGATCAATCTAAATTAGTATCCTTCATACTTCTCAACGCCATATTTGAGTTACTATATATACGTCACAATTTGTTTAAAAACGGGTTATACTTCATCACATGCAATAATAAATTGGGCACTTTCATTTATTTGTATATAGAGAGAAGTTTTCAGATATGTGCTCATGTTTCAAACTACTGGTTATACTATATAATATATAAATAATTAAAATTTATGAATTTTTAGTAACTCTTAGAACTAGTTTGCTTGGAGCTAACAGAGTGGAAATAAAATAATTATCCCTCTCAATTTTTGTTCCCTCTACAAAGGAATAGCTAATACCTTATAAAATGGGAAATGAAAAGTCCAAGTAGTCTAATCATTATACCTCTACTAAAATCTTGAATTAACAAAATTACTTACCTAAAAATAAGGGCTAATTGGTACTTTTAATTATATACCCAACTTAATACTTTATTTAATGATGCGAAGTAAATAATGGAATAAATATTCCTCATAATAGAAACCTACATGAAGTAAATATTAAAATAAAATTATTGACTTATTCCTAATAATAGTTATTTCTAAAGTATAAATTTTCTATTCTTTATTCATTCCATTTCAAAAGTAGACAAACCGTAAATTTAGTATGCTTGATACTTCTCAACAAGTTGTTTGAGTTACTATAAATACATGTCACTAGTTGTATACTCCATCCCATGTAGTAATAATGAATTGGGCTCTTTCATTTGTTTGTATATAGGAAGAAGTATCATCCGATCCAAGTCACTGAAAATTGAAATCCGCATGGAAAAGGATTCAATAACAAGTTATATATATATATATATATATATATATATAGAGAGAGAGAGAGAGAGAGAGAGAGAGAGAAACCCAGAAGAAAAAAGCTTTTCATAATTTCATCTACTTGTTTTGTAGTGAATAATGTAATCTTGTAAGCTGACAAAAATAAATAAATAATAATAATAATAATAATTGTAATGTTATAAATGTGTAAATATTAATAAGTGTTAATGATACCCCTTTGATGCCCTTTTTCCAAATAAATAAATAAGGTAATACTATTTAAACAGCAAGCTATGTACGAGTATATAATATATAATATGGTGAGAACTAAGAACTAAGTGCTAGCTGCTGGCTCGTCCCTATTTTGACTTCTAAAACTATGTCAAATGCGACACACATTCCTACAACTCCTCCTGCCAACACTAAAACCAACATAATAAAATATGAAACCAGTGATAACATCCAAAACACATAATACAGATAGAAGAATACAATTAGAGAGAGAGATTAGAATTCAAACTCTAGCTCAATTTTTATTATAAACAAAAAGGTTGACACTTGCAGAACAAAAAGTCTAAGATTCGACTACCTAAAATAAACACATTAAAAAAATTACAAGTTTATATATCAATAACGACTTTGAATACAAACATAGATCTTTTTGGACGCTTTTGATTTTCTTGATAGAAACCAGGACACGATACTATTTTTCAATGCCATGAGTTGCTCGCCGTTTCGACCACGATGTCTTGTTCCTATGAAATATGTGTGTGGATAGGCCTCCATACCAGAACCCAATGAAAGGTAGACTTTAAATGTTGCACACAATTTCACATCCCACTTTGCACGTAGTCTACCTTGCTTCTTCTTTTTTTTTTTTTTTCCCCTTTTAACGCACAACCAAACTTGAGTTTAGCAAATGATAATTAATCAATTATTAGTAAGTCATGGACAATGAACTTGGAACACATTGTTAAATTTTTTTTTTTTTTTTTTTATGTACTTCGATTTCTTCTCTTCTTTTCTTGTGAGTTGAACCGGTTTAATATCGCTGCGAGACCGACATATGGCGACGCTTGATATGAGGAGACACTATGGAAATCAGGCCACCGCGTGGGGGCTTCATTTTTGACCTATAAATCATCTCATCATAGGGTCTTCGGTAAAACTTCACGAATGGCACGAACGATTCACGTGATTTCTCGGTTTTGCTGACGTGGCTTTCCTTCCTGAAGAACATTGCGGGTGATTGGAGGAAAGAAGGACGTGGAGTACGAGGATGTGTTATTTTTGCACCCTCCATATGGGTGGTCCTTTGGGGTAAAGGGGTGGATGGGAAGAGGCTTTTCTTGCTATTTGTTGTGTAGGACCCACCGCCATAAAAGGAGGAACCACGGGGTGTTCTAGCGGTAGGCGATGCAAATGAGAGTGATCGCGCATTGAGAGGTGAGATCACTGCAGGTCCTAATGCAGGTGGAGTTGTGGGGCCTACTTTAGATGCTGATGTGTCTGTCAACGTGAGGTACCATGGTTTGAGCGAGTCGAAATGATGAGACACCGTGAAGGAGAACCGAGAGGAAGAGCACGAACCGATCTTGGCCGCTGATTTGATTGATCCGGGATCAAATCTTAGAGAGGAGGCTCGAGGATAGGCTGCGAAGTCATTGTAGTCTAATGACTCTTCAAAATCTAGGGATGAAACCGTTGTAGTCGCTGTTGATAGCTCAACAAATGGACGTACACCCTGAAAAATTAATCTAAATATTCAATGAACAAAATTTACTCAAATAACTTGTAGCTATAAAATTAAATCCCTCGTTATAAACTAAAGAAACATGCATTCGATATATATACCTTGCTTGCTCGTAGAAAAAAGAGAAATTATACCACCCAAAATTTAAACTTAAAAGTAGTGAACTATAATAAGCTATTAATATTCTTCCAAAAGAAATAAATAAAATAAAAAATAAGCTATTAATAACATCACGAACCTAATCTACTTGTTTCTAAGTCTCATGAAGAATAGTTTGCTTTTGTTATTAAGGTCTTCCACGTACATTCAGATTACCAAATAATAAATAATCACGTTTTCTGACAAACTCTGTTAACCCTTGTAACATATGACAGATAGACACCACTTAGTGTACTTTCAAAAAAGCAAGGACCTCGGATGAGACGGTTTTCTCCTCATATGCCAAACAGTTCATCCATAGTTCAAAACAAAGCCATGCAAATCAAATGCTTGTGGTCTCCACACAAAGAAAGGAAAATATGTCCAAGGTTCCAAATTGACATGACTCAACCTCCATGGCCCACTTGGGGACGAAATAAAAAAGAATAAAAAATAAAACAGAAAGACGAAAATAAACAAACATTTGGTCAAACTATGTCAAATCTACTGCTGCAAAATTCAGGAGATTGAACAGTCATATATTATATGAAAACTCTATAGTAAGAAACTCAGGACAGATTAGATAATGTTTTGGTTCAAAAATCCGGTAGTACCGCCGAACACGGCGCAATTTGAAAAATTTTTCAATTTATTTATTTTTTATCTTACCTTCCATAGATAAGCGAATAGAGAAGGAGGGTCAATCACAAAAGCCTTGTGTAATCTTCCAGGGTAATATTCGGCCACGATTTTCAGTGATGCCAGCAGCAGGTTCATAAAAGCAGAAGCTGATCTGAAAAAGCCTGAAAATATACCATGCATTATACGTGTTAAATAATTGTATAATCGATTCAAAAATAAATAAATAAAATTAATGAAAAAAGGAAAAAGCAGATAAGTCCATGAGAGGAAAAGATTCCATATATGATCATACATTGGTAGGTTGATTTCATATCTTATTTCTTTAGAATTCCTACTGGTATAAAAAATAGATAAATTTGAATAAACTTAAACAAAAAAAAATCTATATCATAACCTTAATTATATGTGCATGATCCTGTCTAGTATGTGGTGTTTTGTCAAATCCTATTTTTAATTTTTTTTTAAACGTATTCCTACATATCTATGTTCATATTATCATATCTTCTTATATTGAGGCAATTAAAATAAATAGTTTATCAATAATCATAACTTTAGAATTCAATCCTTTAACCTTACAAAGTGAAATTACATCATCTTAGGTCTATCTATCAAATTCAGAAAGGGGCTCTACACACAATTAAAAATATCCCCCACCTACATAGTAAATGTGGTGGATTTAGACTGCTAGGCAAAAGAACAATATTATGGTTGAAAAAAGCTTTAATGCAATAATATTAATGATTTTCAGTAAATTAAAAAAGAAAAAGAAAAAGAAAAAGAAAAGCAGAATCCTGAGTACTTTCTTTGGTACAAAAACAGTAAGTTCAAGGAAATCTCAGAGACAGTCTCTGGTGGTGACATTGACCAATTCTAGGACGCTATGAGCACACAATTCCCGATATTACCCTTCTTTAATGATGCGTAGAAAGTGATATCTCAAGGGTACTTTAGAACAAATTCTGAAAAAAATAGCTGAAGAAAAATTCCTGAGACTACTTGCTGTTCCTCCGACAGGGTTGTGACTCGTGAGTTTTGGTTTTGGTCCCCTTTAATGGCGTGCAGAAACATTAATTTCGTGGAGCATTTCAGCCCATCAATTGCTCTCCATTTTCAAAAAGGATTTTAAAAGAGTTTGTTTTTCTTTTTATTTATGATAGTTTTCCTGGGATTAGTGTTTGTGACAGATGTCGTATAATAAGGAAAAAGCTACATAGTATCTAAAAAAAAAAATGATAAATTACAATGATATTTTTGTAAAAAATATTAAAATTAGTTTTTACGATTTCACAGCCTTTCATAATTAAGCAAAAAGAGAATAAGTAGTAAGTATATGTATAGAAATTGAAACTTACTTGCATCGAAAAGCATAACAAGTTGCTCAACGTTTTTTTGCATGGTCCCAATAGCAACTTCTAATGTAAAAACCAGCAAACGAGTGAAACTGAAATTTGAAATTCGGAAAAAAAAAAAAAGTCAGTGCATTGAATAATTAGTTCCTACTCCATACGTTATAACTTACAAAATTTCAATTCGAAAACAAAAAAGTAAATGAACTTTCTACTCCCATCCCACTGTACCGATCAATCTTATATTTTCACGTACAATGGCTTCTACTACTTGATATGAAAATTCTATATATAATTATTTTTTTCCCCTTTTGCCTGCATTTTGGGGTTACTTACACTTTCTGAGAATTGAACTTATGGTAGTCCTGCCTTATCCTGAATATCTGTACAAAAATTAAATAAAAAGAAAGAGTCGTGTTCAGTTCTTACTCCAAATATAAACAAACAAAATAAAAAGACAAATTATTAGATAAAAATAAATACACAGAAAGAGGAGCATTACAATGACGGGTCTGGACTCGTCGTCGTGACCGGACACATAAGCAACGCCTTCCGCGAGTTCAGCCGAGAACTCGTCTGCTATTAAGTTGTCTATTTTTGTTTTCAACAACAAAAACAAACATAAAAAAGAAAAAGAAAAATTAATAAAATGACAACATAAAAAAGAAAAAGAGAAGAAAATTCTTCTTTATTTTTTTTTATTCATATAATTTGTGTTTGAATATAGAGGTAACTTTAATCATTACTAACTAGTGACTGTTATGTAACTATTTAAATTTCACTTTAACACTTAATCCAAAGTTTGGAAAAAGTAAAATAATACAACAAGATTCCATAGTCGCCCCAAAAGATGTGAAGATTACGCAAAATACATGTTCTGGCAAAGTTTTATAAAATACAGTGTAAAGGAAAGGATTAGGAAGATTTCTGTGTGTGGTTGTTCTGCTTACCAATGCCTATGCTCTCTCTCCAAGAAAGACAAGCCCTTAAGTGTTTAGCAGCTTTCTTAACATTTCCACCTTTTGCCTTGAGAAACCTCTCCACACAACCATTGTCACAAAACTTCTCCTGTCAAACAACCATTGATCATGATAAACTTCTCCTCCTCGAAATTTTTAAAAATAGGCATGTGGAATGCATATGTTAGGTATATATATATATATATAATGCTTGAAAGCTATTCTCGCTTCCATTTCTAACAATCCACATATTTTCTAATTTTTATTTTTCCTCTCATATGTCTAATTAAATACAGATATTCAAAGTTCAAAGCGTAAAATGGTGAGAAAAAAATGTTAACCCTTCAAAATATTTATACCCAATAGTGATATAGCACAATTTATTTTCTATTTGATAGCAGAATTCGGAGGGAAGAAATTTAAAAAAAATAAAAAAAGAAAAGAAGATCATGAGGATAGAAGCGGAACGAGTAGTTTTGTTGTAGTCATTGGATCAACATAACATTATCTGCATGAGAGGATATAGCAATGATGGTTTTTAGTACAGTGAAGAAAGACAAAACTACTGTACCTGTTTAACAGTGAGAGGAGATTGTTTCCGAAGGAGTTGGAGAACAGCATCAGTTCTACTGCTGCTGCTGCTGTTGTTGTTGATGATGGGGTTGGTAGTGACGGTGTTAATGTTGTTGTGGTCTGTCTTGCCCATTTCGAGACTTAGACAAGGAAACAAGCGTGGATGGGATCAGTGTCTGAATTTGAAGTGTGTTCTTTTTGAAGAAAACTAACACTGCCGATATTCCAAACTTCTGTATCACGCAACCATTTAAAACTTGCACTTGCTATCTCACTCACACAGAGAGAGAGAGAGAGAGAGAGATTGAGGAGGAGGAAAGAGAGAGAGAGTATAAATAGCAAACGACGGCATCATAACGCCGTTAGGCACAGCAGCAGATAAAAAATTTAAATGACATGTCCAACGTCAAACACTTGATAGAAGAAGTCAATGTTTAATATAATATTAACATTTATTTAATTATTTTGCACTATGGTGAAACGTCGGCTGAACGAATTAAAACCAGAAAAAAAGAAGAACCTTATGCTTTAATTGGGACCTATTGCTTTTCCTTTTTTGACGACGAAATAGGTGAGAGTTCGATTTAACAATTTACACTCGTGTTTTTACCACAATCTATCGTCGTTAAGGGACACGTGTCGGCTGCCAGTTAGTCAACGTAAAGCTAAGGCTCTAGATATATGCAATGGTTGTGGCAATATCACCGTACTTGAGATCTCACATGAGCGACATGGAAATGACATTTACAATAGAGGGCTTAAAGAAATCAAGAAAGAAAAAATAGGTAATTTTAATGAATTAAATATATTTGTGATAAGTACATTAATCTTGTTATTCTTAATCGAGTTTTGACTCGCTCTTTGTTTGGATACTATTTTGGTCTTTGGTAGTAGAGATTTCATAAGATGGCATGACTTCTTTAACTATTATAAACCTATTACAAGATAATACATGTCCTCTAATTAATGGTGGCAAATAATAATAAAGTCAATATGTAAATTGTCAAAAACAAAATCCTAAGTATACAATATGAAAAAGGATGGAAACACATGTATGTAAAATGATATTTGCTCTATATTTTATTACTTTCTTACTCTACTAGTTTCCTACTTGTATTTCTTTCATATTTTTTTTAATCAAGTCATTTTTCATAAGTTGAAAGTGTTTATAAATTGCTTACTTTTTACGATTAAATTTCGAATACACTTCAATATACCAATCTATAATTGATTTTGCTATGCTTAGTGAAAGCTTTTTAAGCTTAGCTCGTTGCAAAGATTTATAGGGAAAATCTTAAATATCAAGATTGAAAAACTCAAGAAAGAATTAACATATCAACTATAATATGATGATACAGGTTTAAAACTTACAATCACAAAACATTACTTTCAAACAATGTTTTTGACCAATCTTATAACTTACTAATATACTATGCTAAACAGATATACAAAGCTAATGCCATATGGAATGTAACTTAGGGCAATAAGTAACCACAATGCCGGAAAGAAAGTGATACATTAAGGAAGTGATTAGCTCGCTAAGGAACTTAAGGAGCCAACCAACGCAAGCTAACTTACTAACCATCAATAGGCAAGCCACTTAAATACACCACTTAATTTTGAACTCTTTTAAACAATACTTGTTTTTGCAATAAGCTTTCACTTGGCTTGAATTTGTAACACTCATTATGCATATACATTTAAGCTTCACCTCCATTCCTTACAAATTATCATCCCATGTTTACAACACATCATCCCTATACAGTAATAACCATACCTAACTATGATTTTCATTGGCACCAATATTGTCTTTTTACTTCCCTCATTTATTAGCATACCCCAAGTCACCGAGTACTCCTAAAACTCTACCTACATTTAGAATCTCCACATCAAGACCTTGTATACCATCTAAGTAAAGTAAAATGCATTTTTCCATTATAATGTGAAAAATGTGCTTTTCTTCCATAGATTGAGCCAGATTATTATTAAGGCTTTTGTGAGTTTTGCAAATTTTCATCATTTATGATGAACTCACGTTGGCATATTAACATGACATGATACTAATATGTTTATTAGATTAAAATATACATACAATGGACATGTAACATGCCTCTACAATGTGATTGACTTGGGTGTGGCTTTTTTTCCTTTTTACTTTCTAAAATCTCAATGCCTATTATGTTTTGAGTGTGTACTTAGCTAATATCATATTAGAAAAAGTGATAGACAATTTATGAAGTCATAAATAACAAGGTGGATATATACTATAAGTACAAATGCACTTATTAAAAGCCATGTGTGTTGTAGGCACTAATGCACTTACTAAAAGGACATGGAAATAAACTATTCACATTTCCAAGGAAAAATACACATTTGAAAAAAAAAAAAAAGCCAGTACATTTAATAGATGAAAGTATATATTATTTTCACTTTTAAGAAGTACCATTAGAATATCCATTAAAATTTCTCATTTAATTTGGTAGAAAAGTCACTTGTTGATTTAATTGAAGAATTATATAATTAGTGAAAATAATTTGGTTAATCAATCAAGCTTCCTTGACTTCCAACAATGAGCTGGTGTCAACCTTCATACGTAGTGTTACGACTTTTTGGAAACTTACATTGGTTACCAAAGCTTACTCTCTACTCCTTGAAACCTCAAATGTGGTTAAGTTGCTTGTCAAATAACATTTGCCTTAGATAAGTTTTACTTGTGCGCAATTAAACTCCACTACTATCATGTTTGCTTAGGTAATCTCTATAATTTTAAGAATGATTAATAGAAGGTTTTTTGTTGACATATCTCTAATTGAGCCTTAATTTTAATATAATTCTTCAATTTATTACAATTAAAAAAAAAAAGGTTCAGGAACTTGTTTAAACAAATGTAAAAAAATAGAAATATTTATGAGTTGTTAATAAGGATCTTTAGACACGGATCCTTTAAACTCATTCAGATTTGACATGCTTCGCCATTTACGGCTTACTGTCCTGAGCCCAAGCCCTAAGCTTGGGTTGATTAGGCCTAAGAGGCTCTTTAATGGTTAAAAGATATCAAATAAGGATAAGAGACTAAGTCAACAATCATTTCCAACATATGTGGGATACGTTGAACACCACGAACCTACTCTTCAATACTTGCAGAGGAAGCTCCATCCACTAATTGCTTTCTAATTGTTAGCTCCACTCTACTGTAAATACCAAATCACTACCTGGCGGTAAAAACTTATTTGACACTTTGCATACTCAAGCTTGTCTATTGCTCTTAAGTGTTCCCTAATTTCCAAAACATTATATTGACTTAAGTATCGAAGTGACTACGCTAAATAACACCTTAATGTCCCCTTAAATTGTTCTTTTTTACAAGCTTACCCGACATGCAAAGTCCAATCTCTATTAGCAAATACCTTGAGATGACATTTGGTGTTGTCTATAGGAAGCTGAATTCCTGCATGAAAAATCCTAAACATACTAAACATATTCCCTAAATGCAATTCTTACCATGTCTCATCACAACAAACAAGAAAACTTCTAGTTGGTGAATAACTAACCTACGGAAAATCAACCCCTCCTAGGGAAAACACTAGAGGAGTGCTTGGAACACTTGGTTAAGGAATTCAATACTTAAAACAGGCTACTTTACGCTCGTCATGAAGAAGCTGAGAGGCACAGCATGCAGACTCACCCTCAGAAAGCCTCTAATGCTCGTACTAGGTAAAACCACTTGTAGTAGCCATGACATGGCAAGGATTAACAACCTAATCCACCAATGCAACAACAACCAGTAAGGTTTATAGCCACCTACGATCGTACATTGGTTGGTAATGAGTAAGTAGCCAACTCTTAAGGAGTACCGACTTACTCAACAGTACGCCGAGCTCATCTAGCAGACGATGTCAACCTCAATGAGCTTTACATAATTGTCAGGAGGCTCTATGAGCAATAGGGAAGCAAGGTAGGTGGCGACATCGAGTTGGTTACTGGCAACACCGAGTTGGTTACTAGCAACAGAACCCCCTTCACTTGGGGTGCTTAAGACAAAGTGTTGCCCCCCAATAGCAAGCTTCCATCTCTAGACCAATATGACGGTATAGGAGATTCTAATGACCACCTACTCCACTTCCATACCTTCATGAACCTTTACGGTCATGGGGATTCTATAATTTACAAGGCTTTCTCGAGTACTCTAAGGAAAGTAGCTCGGACGTGGTTTAATCACTTGCTCAAGAACTCTATTAGCTCCTTTGAAGAGTTGCTATGGAATCAAGGTATTGTAGCATCAAGGATTGCCGAGACGAAAAGGGGTACAGCAAGTATTGGTAGGAAGTTAGAAGAAAGTACTCGGCTTGAAAAAGAATGTCTTGTCACTTGGCAGGAGTCTTTTAGCAATTGAAAGTTTGATCATTCGGCACAGAACCTTCGATAAGCGAATAGTCGGCGTCAACATGCAAGAGAGAACAGAGTAGGGTATAACCTCTCGAATTTATCAAGGAATTCAACCATCCTTCTTCTATGTAGAGTCTCTTATCATTGATAAGTTTCCAAGAGATGATTCTTTAAGTGAAGGATTAGAGGCAGTAGAGTTGTATGCAAGTAAGAGAACCAGTGGTCAGCAGCTCATCACTCACTAACTATCAGCTTTACTTCACTATAAATACCGAGTCACTATCTAATGGTAAAGACTTATTAGATACTTTGTGCACTCAAGCCTATTTATTACTCTTAAGCATTCCCTATTTTCCAAAACATTATACTAACTCAAGTATCGGAGTGGTTATATCGGACAACACCTCGGCGTCTCTTCATAGTGTTCTTTTTTCTAGGCTTATTTGATGTGCAAAGCCAAATCTCTATTGGCAAATACCGTGAGATGACATGAGCTTATTTCAATAGATGTGAATGTCTATTACATCCATTAGACACTACTACATTATGTTTTCCTTAATTTGGTCTAACGAAATAAATCAATGCTTGAGGTTGAGGTACAGAAGATGGGGAAGCTAACATATGATATGTAGGTCTACTAACGGGAATTAGACTATAAGCTAAATTATTTCGACATCATGTTCTGCATTTAGTGAAATCAACGTACTTTTCAAAATAAATAAAAAAGAAAGAAAAATAAATGCCATTGGAATAGGTATCCTAATTGATAATATAGCAATCGATCAAAATAAAATATTTAGTTGACAAAATTTCTATGTCAAGATTTTATTATCCAGTGCTATAAATTTTTGTTTTCAAACGAAATGGATTGGATTTATTTTTATCTCTCCCCATAGTTGTAACTTTATTGCAATTAGTTAGGGAAGAAAAAGAAATCAAAACTAATAAATATCTACAAGTTTGTTTACATGATTTTTAATTCTATTTTGTATGGTGGGATGCCTATTCAAGGAAAAGATAAAAAAGAAAATAGGAACTAAATGATTATTACCTTAATATATAGGGGAAAGGAAAAAAAATGCAAAAAAAAAAAAAAGTAACGAAAATGTGGCGTCTGGGAAAATTATCCCAAAAATACAATATTTAAAATCGCTTTTTCGAGAGGCGATTTCTACAGGCATATAAGTCCCCTGCTCTTTTTTCTTCCCTATTTTGCATGCCTAATTTCTTTAATACTCTCTCTCTCTCTCTCTCTTCAATCATCTGAGAAACCCTCCATTAAATCAATAATTTAGGTTTGTTTTTTTATGAATTTGTAAATCTTATAAAATCAGTAGTCTAAACCCTAATTTAAGTCCGAGTGTCCTAAACTATGTCATGAGTCGATAAGGTTAGTAACGATAAAATTTTATGAAATTTAATAAATCGAATATAGTATTGATAATAAAAACCCTAGAAATTTATCGAAACCTAAATCACGTACCAAAAACCCTAAATCTGATTATGCATAATTACCTAAAATCGAAATCGAACTTGAACTTGATCGAAATCTTAAAACTATAACTTTAAGCTTATAAAATAATTAAATATCACTTAATAGTGATATAATCGTAGTCGATTACAATTATCGACTAAATCGCGTAATCGTATAAAACCTTTAACGAAAACGCTAAAATAACTTGTAAAAATTATAATCGTAACGAGTACCAATTAAATTGGTAAATTTTCATAAAATTCCAAAATTAATTTATAATTATTATTTTTATGATTTTTATGTTTAGAAAAATTATATATAATTATTTCTAATTTCCTTTTTCTTCCCTTTTCTCTATTTTCTTTCCTTTCCTTTCTTTTTCCTTTTTTTTTTCTTTTCCTCTTATATTTTTTCCCTTTTCCTCACGTAATTTATAGCTACAAAGATAGCAACCCATGTGTGTAAATTTTCAATAAAAGTGTCTCAGATTAAAGGGACAAAAGACAAAATAATAAAGCACATGTCTTATCCTAATTAATACCTAATCTAAGAGGATAAGCTTCTTATTTTTTTTAAATTTATTTGCTTCATAATCAGTTGGTTTCACACCCTAAAACCTAGAAAAAAAAATCAAACCGAAAACATAAAGTGGAGAAAAAGAAAAGAAAAGCAAAGTAAAAAAAAAAAAAAGCAAAACAAAGTTTAAGAACAAGAAGAGAATTAAGGAGAAAAAGAAGAAGGAGAAGGAGAAAAAGACGAAGAAAACTAAGGATATATAACTAAAAATTAAGTAAATATATGTTTAATTTATTTGTATATATGTATGATATATAGTATGAGCATGAATATACTAAGTATTCTATTACATGTACATATATGTATGCACAAGTAGATAAATATATATGTGTATCTCTTCCATTTATGTACAAATATATGTATGTGGACATGTATATATACATTATTATGTAGAATATACGACATATGTATATATATGTATGTATAAATAAGAATACATATAATAGGTATTTGGAAATTTCACTATTTGGATATATATATATATATATGCATGTATACGTAAAAATATATATGTATGTATGTATGTATTATATATGAATGGATAATTAGTATTTAGTATTTGGTATATTATAAATATACATGTATTAGGTATTCTCGTATTTATGTAAGTATTTCTTTATGTATGTATATATATATGTAGGTGGTGTGATGGTATGTATGTATATATAAACATAGTATTTTATATTATCTATATGTATAGGTGTACATGTATAAAAGTAAGTATGTGTATATAAAATATAAATACATCCATATTATACTTATATGTATAACATATAGTATATAATTAAATTCAAAATAATTTCATACATAAAGTATAGTATACGTTAAATAGTATATATAATATATGATAATATTAATTTACTAAATAAAATAATTTAATAAATATGTATATATATATAGGAAATAGGTATATATATATATAAGTACCGTAAATTAGGAAAAAAGAGTTACTAATTAAGTAAATTAGAAAAATTAATTAAATATAGTAATAAGTATTTATATATATATGTATATCGTAAAATAATAAATTAGAAAAAAAAATTTAATAAGTCTAAAATCTCAAAAATAGGTAGAAATAAGTAATTAGGGTAAAATAAGCTTAAAATAATAAAATTATCACTTACACGATTTAAATAATTATTAAATCATAAATATACCAAGAGAAAGCTCAAATTAATATTTTATAACTTTTTAAATTAAAATAATAAATTTTGTAGTATTTTTATATCACTATTCAAATTTCAAATTATAACGTCAAAAATAGACCTTACTACGAGAAAATACGCTTGAAAACGATTAAAATAGACTATAAGTTCATAACGATCTAAACTAAAATGAAAAAGTTATACGCGATTCGATAAAAAGCTTGAATCGACAATTTCACGTAACTAAGTGAAGTAAATAGTACAAATTACGATACTAGTTTAGTTTTAAATTCTCAAACTTACAATTTTCTGTATTTCTTATTCTTAGGTGATCTCGACCTTAACCCTGAGCTGTCATGAGATTATTACGACCCCTGAGTCGATTATGACTGAGTAAGTTTTTCTTAATAATTTCATACTTGCTTATATTTGTAATTAACGAATATGAATTATGATTAATAATTAAATATTGTATGGGGTTGAGTTATACTTGTGTATGATAATTGTTTATTAATGGTGAATTTACTTTAAAGTATGATAATATATTGATTGTTGTTTAGTAGATTCACTAGGAACTAATTGTTTGTGACTTTGTTAATCATTGAATAATAAGACCTAGTTTTACTTGACTTGAAAAAGTTAACTTGAAATACGTATAATTATACATCGGATAATTAATTTCGGCCATTACATTACAAGGAGGTAGTGAGAGGCCATACGTGGGTTGATTATTTGATTGTTATAGATTTCATACGGTGCATACATGCAATATAACCTTACCTTGGCCCACGGGATCACTAAGCGTTGGAGACGCTAACCGCTTGGCTAAGGATCGAGTCTAAAGGCCTCTGTTTAGGGGTAAGTGAGAGCTTCATGAACTTACTCATAATTATACATAGAACTTGTTTTGATAAAACTGAGAATAGATATACCATTACATTTTAAATACGAAACGCAAAGTTTCGTTATGAGATAACTTCTAGTATAATACCCGGATTTGACTGTGCTGAAGTATCTCCAACCCTGACTTCGGAGGGCGTTAAATCTAAGTTACATGCAGTACCTGGTCACTTGTATGTATTTGTTTGGCATATCGATTGACATGCATTCATTTGATTGAATTTAATTAATGTATAACTTGATTACTGTATGGTTGAAGAGATTATCTCATTAAGCTAGTTAACTTATACTCTTGTAGTTTACTTTCATAGGCTGAGTTGTTTGTGGAGTCGGGCCGCCGCATGCCTAAGGTTAGTTGTACATCAAAGGGTTGATGTGGGAGTAAGATGTGACCGAAGTGTACTCATAATAGTGTATTTAGATTATGAATCTTACTATGTAATGAAATAATATCAGTTTGAGTTAAGAAGTATTATGGAATTCTTATCTGTAAATTTCTATATAAATAAATTGTGTTTTATATTTTTTTAATTTGTTATTATTATCATGAACTAATGTTGCTTACACCTGCGTAATTCTTGGTTGCTAGTTACAACTATAGCCTTGTGTATCACATAAAGGGTTGTCGATTATAATGGAATTCAATCTACAGTTCTTTTGTATTGTATATGGTGACTGCTATGACTAGCCCTTCAAGTCGTGACAGAATCAATTATAGAATCGGAGTAATTACATAGTATAGGTCGATATTATGGGAAGTTTTTTTGAAACGGGGAGACAATCGATGCGCTATTATCATTTTCTCTCTCTAGACATCAAAATAGGAAAATGTATTATTTTTACTCATTTTGTTTTGTTTTAAGCATATGTTTTATGAAGAAATAATGTTATGATTTAATGCATGATGGTACATTGTTGGATAATGGTAAATTATGGGATAAGTATGTATGTTTATATGTAATATGTTATTTTAAACTTTACTACGAAAATATATGATTTTTATCTGTTTTGATTCGTTTTAAGTATATGTTTTTTGAAGAAATAGTATTATGACTTAATATATGATGGTATATTATTGTGTATTAGTAATTTTATAGTCATTTTAATTCATATTAAGTATGTGATATATTATTTTTAAAAAAATTATACTAATTATTGTAAATTATAACGTATATATAATGATGTTACTAAGAAATTAGTTCTAAATTATACCCATTAGCTTTTATAATATTAGTTATGAAAAAAAAAATAACGCTACAACAAATAACATAAATATTATTATTTACTAATATTTTATGCAATAAGACTCATTAGCTTTCATAATATTAGCTGTGAAAAAAAATTAGTGTCTGCTAGCATAAGGTAGTAGTTGTATACGCACATGTTGAAGTTTACGCAACTAATGTGGTAAACAAGTGTACAATGGATAATATGAAGTTGGTTTGCTATGTTGATGGAAATATTGTAAAAGGAGAGGATGGGGTATGGTATGACAGGCACTCAAGAATAGTAGTCGGAGTTCCATTTGGGGTAATGTATGACTAGGTAGTTGGAATAATATGTAATCAGCTTCGGGTTAACATGACAACACACCGAATCAAGCTGATTCATAAATGCCCCCTCATAGGTGGGACTAGGGATATGTTTTGTGCCATCACCATCAGCAATGATTACAATGTGTAATATTTGATGGCTTCCTCAGTAAAGCATGGTGGAGTTAGTGGTTTTACAGAAATATATATTAAAATTCATGAAGTAAACCCACCACCGATAGCTCTTGTCACAGTTGAGGATGATGTCAAATGACACAACGATGATATTGGATTGCAAGTTGAAATAGGGGTGTTCGAATCCCGAGTGGTCCTACTAAAGAACGTATTGAGCACCAGTTGCATGTCTAGTGAACCTAATGTCTTGATGACCGGTAAGTCAAATAAAGATACTGATGTGGAGAATAAACTGGCATTCACCGACATTGATGAAGACTCCAATAATATAGATTGTAATGCAGATGTGGGGCTGAGCGAATGTTGGTTGTAGGAAGTGGAGAAAGCACAAGGGTCACATAGATAGAACGATTGGAGGTATGAGTTATCAACATTTTTAGACATGGTTAGGATGTTGAAACTTGTACCTCTCTATACGTCAAGTGTATGGGATAGACTAGTGGTTGATGATAATATAAGTGGTAGTGAATGGAGCATTAGTAATGAATTGAAGGTGGGTATGTGATTTGAGAGTAAAAAAATCTACAGACAACGGTAAGGCTACATCATGTTATGAACCACCATGGCTTCATTGTAAAGGAGTTTGAATCGACGTTATGGTCTATCAGATGCATTGATTGGGAAAAGGGCTATAGATGGAGACTTTGAGCTTGTAAGAAGCAACATGTAGGATGCTTTATCATAACTAGATTTGTGGGTCTACATACATGCCCCAATCTTACAATTAGCTAGGACCACTCGAAATTGGACTTAAATATGCTATCCTACTTTTTGATTAAGGATGTTCAAGAGTCACCAAGGATTAAGGTAATACACTTGTAGGCAACTATTTGGAAACAATACAGTTATATTGTCCACATTAAGTGAATTAGGGTAGCTAAGTGTAAAGCGATCAAACAGGTTTACGGTAAGTGGGAAGAATCGTATACGGTGTTCCCATATTTACTAAATGTGATTTGAGAGGCTAATCCCAGTACTATGGTGGAGTGGAGATGGCGAGACAATGATATTACCGGGTACGTATTCTTCAATAAAGTCTTTTGGGCATTCGAACCATGCATTGAGGCATTTATACACTTTAGGCCTGTAGTTACGATTGACAGAACATTCTTGTATGGGAAGTACAAGCATAAACTGCTGATTGTGATAGGAGTTGATGGTTAGAATCACATAATCATACTTGGTTTCACCTTAGTTGATGAAGAATGTTTCAATAGCCGGAGTTGGTTCATAATGTGTGGGCTCATACACATTATAAGAGATCATACTAATATATGTTTGATTTCGGATCATTGTGTCGATATCTTGTGATAATATTGATTGATTATATATATGGTAATGTATTTAAGAAGTAGTTATTTTTTCTAACTTTTTGTTTTTATCATGAGTTTTCTACCAAGCTTATAGATTTTCTTTCCTCTTTGGTACTTACAAAAGCAGATGAATCTAGGACCAATAGATAGGTCACTACTTCACTTGCAGCCATCCTATAGATTTGAGTTAGTGTAGGATGGTCAAGTAAGGAATAGTAAATGGAAAACATATTTGCAATTTGTTTCATTTCTTATATTGATTGTAACAATATTTGTTCTTCCTAGGTTATAGGAAAACTACTAGTTCAGGTGCTATAGACGTGAGGCGATATTTAAGCATCGGGATGGCTAGGAGATCCCAATAGACCCATGTATGATACCATATCTAGAGTAGTTAGGCTTCATTGGTGTTTGCCATGTTCTCTTCATATAGTTGGAATGGCACTTGATTACAGCCTTAGCTAAGCGATGGAGGAAGGAGACACATATGTTTCACTTCTACACTAGCGAGATGATGATGACGCTATAGGATATATCTTTGCTTATAGGTTTACTAATTGATGGCAATGCAGTTACTGAAGTGATGGCTTCTACTAGGTAAGTCGAGATATGTTACTGCCTATTAGGAATTCGTTTACCAAAGAGTGCCTTAAAGGGTACTGGATTGAAGTTGTCATGGTTGAAGGACAACTTCACTGATTTGCCTTTTGATGCGGATGAGGAGATAGTACAACGCTTCATGAGGGCACATATTATGCAATTGGTTAGGGGTATGCTGTTCTCATACAAGTCTAATAATGTTGTACACCTAATGTTCCTCCCTTTCTTATTGAACCTCGCCATGACTAGGCGATATGCGTGGAGAGTAGCTTGCTTAACTTGGTTGTATTGCCAATTGTACTTAGCTTTTAAAGCTGACATAAGAGAGAGTAGTGGTCCATTGGTTATTTTACAAGGGTAGGCATGGGAGTATTTCCTACACATTACCCCCTTGCATCACCGAATTACGACAACTGTTGATGGTCGGCCACTTATGAGTCAATGGGGGGCGAACTTTGATGTAGCCGAGCTTCCCACGCATGTGGTTGGACAATATAGAGATGCATTCGATCACCAATGTTAGGAATAGGTACGTATTTATCGAAACCGTTCTCCTTATTCATTTAGTAACTAACTATTACTTTTTTCATTCTCATTATTAATCATCAATTTAGGTTGTTTGGATTCCATACAACTACGATGATATAGCTAGATTGTCAGCTTATTGTCGGTATGGGAGTAACATATGGCTTGCCCATATACTATTCATATGCTTTTACATCGTGGAGATACACTATCCTGATTATGTCACTAGATAGTTTGGCGAGATGCAAGAGATCCTAACCTACCCTGATACGAGACATGCCTCTCATGATATTGACTTGAGGGGCAAGACAAATATAAATTGATTGACCCATTATGCATCTTGGATAGCACAATGAGAGGATCGTTGAAATTGGATAGCTTAAGTTTGATCATTGCCTAGTGTACATCCTTACTACATCCCTTGGTACCAACATGTTACCTGCAAATATATTGGCCGGTTTGGGGCTTCTTGGATGTCTATGGTACGTACAATTGCATTTTCATTTACACTTTTACTTTCCAATTTATATACAACTTAAACTTTTGCATTCGGAATTCAAGCGGACTTTATACACAGAGTGTCGTATATGTCATATGAGGACATATTATCTAAGTAACATCGACTAAATGACCTCATTTAGGGGATTATTAGGGTCCACTTAGGCGATACAGCTCTATCCCTTCTAGATGTCGACGAAGACGACTCCTTATTAGACGAGCCACTAAGAGGTAGGGGTTGTGGGGTAGGTGGTTGTCATTAAGTTAAGAGCCGCAGACATAGATAACCTGATGTGGAGATTCGTGATGATGCTTTTCCTCCACACTTCATGCCGCCAGCATCTCTTAGACCACTTGGATTTAAGTTCTGCAAGCCATTCCTCGGAGAGGGCTCCCCCAATCTTATGTATTACACCCATGTTGTTGGAGAGGCCTCTACTAGTCAGTTTCAAACCCCTTCGGCATCATTGAGGAGGCCCATTAGAGATACTCAGTACGACATAGACAAGGGAGTTACGCAGATGTACCATTCTCCGGTCCCCATGCATGGATTGTTCTTGGGTGGTTATAGCTAGGACGGTGGACAAATTATACAGCTGGATATGGTTCAGATGGTTCAACTACAAGACAATATAGAGCCTCAAGATGCTCGGCCACTGCCTCGACGACGATGTCGATGTCATTAGCTTTGTATATTTCACTTTTGATTTACTTTCTTTATTTTTGAAACACTATTTAGCTATTTCAACAAATTATTTACATTTCGTTCAATGGTTTTATTTCTTCATAACTTAAAGTTATTTATAGTTTTCAATATCAATTTAAAATGCTTATTTATGTAGTACTGAACTTGGACATAATCGTACATCTCACAAATACATAACTGGATATAAATTTACTGATTGAATAAAAAAAATAATTGTCTACTAAACATCACGTTTCGAATACGTTTTCAACTAAAATCTTGCATTGGCTCTACTAAATTTAAGGTAATGCAGTTTTCAACTACAATCATATATAGGCTAGACTAAATAAAAATAGAGGGATAGATGAAAATGTAAAATGTGGATGTATTAAAATTGGATATTAAGTGTGTAAAATTTGTACTAAGAGGCAATTTTAGTATAAATTGAACTCACCTCTTCAAGAGGCGATTTCAAATGCGGTATTTTTAGGATAATTTTTCTAAATGTTGCAATTTTGTAATTTCTTTTGCATTTTTTTCCTTTTTCCTGATATATAGGTATATATTATTAAATCAAATCTTGTTGATGGAGACCACGTGTTTGGAAAATATATATATATATATATATATATATATAAGTAAAGGAAGAATGACGTGGAAGTCTGGCATTATAGTTTAGTCCATCAAAGAACCAAGGATAAGATACCACTATGAGTATGCGTCCCCAATTTTCAAACCAGCAACTTGTGAATGGGCATTTTAGAATAATCATTGAAATTGAACAAAAATGTCCTAGGGGAATTCTCAATCCTCAGTACACGGGAATGTAATAGATAAATTAGGCCCACTTTCTCCCAATTTTCCTTATGGACGGTTTTGCATCACACTATTACTCTCTCTCATGTAACTTTATTCTCATATTTTTTTTTTCTTAATTTTTAATGGCAAATATTACTACTAGATATCTAACAAAAATCATTAGTAATAAAAAAATTGTTATTTACCATTTTATACACTTATCATTAGTGCATAGTAGAAGAATTACATAAGAAGATATTACTATTTGGAGATAAATTTAAATAAAAAACAAACGTTTTGAAAGTTTAAATAAAATATTAAAGATCATTACCAGTTCAGCTAATGTGTCCATTATGTGTCACATAGCGCCTACATGATGCATGTGTGGCAAACATGTAGGAATGATATAATTTTTTTTTCTTTTGTAAAAATAAATAAATAGAGAAAACTAAAGAAAAATATGTATAATTATTATATAATTAAAAAAATTGAAGAATAATAACAAAAGGAAATATAAATTAATAAAAAAATTAAAATAGGAAAAATTAAACTAAAAAAAGAAAAATTTTCAAAAGATTAAAACAAAACAAAACCGTTCACTCTAAGGTTGTTTAGCCTAATGCTATAAGTGACCAACGTAAGGCTATTTAGTAAGCCGATGACTTACTATTTTAAGTGTATATGACCTACCAACTAGAACTAGGTTGGATTAGCCAGCTTAAGGCTAGCGATGGTAGTTTTTTCCTTCTTTTTTTTTTTTTTTAGTGTTTTGAACATTTCCTTTTTTTTTTAATTTTTAATTTTTTGAGTTAATTATATTATATATATTATATTTATATTATACTTGTATCAAACTACTTATTTTTAATTTTTCAAATTTTTATGTTTCCTTTATATTATTTTTTAAATTTTTTATTAATTTCATATATATATTTATTAGCTTTTTTCTATATATTTATATTTAAAAATATATGTCATTGGCACTTGTTTGCCACATATTCACCATGTAAACGCCATGTAGTAGATAATGGACACATTAGCTAATATTAATAGATTATAATGGTGATCATTTATTTTAACCACTTTTGGAAACATTTATCTTTTATTTAAATTAATCTTCAAATGTTAACACCTACCCACATAATTCTCCCGTGTCAAATATATTTTTTATTTTTCTAGAAATGGAAAAAAATTTACAAAAAATGTTCAAAGTTTTTGAATTATTGTGATTCAATTCTAAAACTTCTAATTTTAGAAACTAAGTCCTAAATTTAAATTATTGTGCAATTATGTCCTAAACGACCATTTGGCAATAGTTTTACATATTTCAATATTTTCTTACCATACAACATGTTATATGTCACCTATATGTCAAATCATATGGGCAAAACATAGTTTCAGAATAAAACTAGAAAAACAAAAAGATATAGAACATGGAGGCACTTCAAAATCATAATCTCATTTAAAAGGCTGACTGACTACCTCTAAATGGCAACATCATCATCGAACACAACTATGCTACAAGAAAAATAAAAAAATTCAGCTTGCAAATAGGTCACTCAAACTAACATGCAAATTATTTCTTAATTATTCTCTTTCATCAGTATGATCATCATCATCATCATCTTCTTTTTTTTTTTTTTTTTATAAATTTCGAAATGGTGGTTATCACACCTTAAAACCCTAATAGCATCAATAGTCTGCCATGTATTTCACATAAGTGAAATATGCTAAGGCTTAACCATATTTAGTTGGTTTTTAGCTAACTTTTGTTTTTGAAATCATTAGTTAATTTTGTAAAGGCCTTGGGATTATTCACTAAAAAGAGAACATTTGAATAAAAGGTTTAAAATACTGAAAACATAGTCATCATGACATATCTAAAAACATGGACCAGGGCTTTAAGCCTAGCAATATGTCCAACATTATCTATGGTGCCAACACCTATAATAAAACCATGAACCAATACAAATTATCTTAAATAGTAAAAGTGTTGACATTGTAAGAGTCTAGTGGTCGACATGACCAACATAAAACTAGTTCAACCAAAACAAGTGCTAAAACATGAAACAAAACTAAGGTTGAAAATAAGAGTTGATATTGCAGACCCCATTATCCTTCTCATTGAACCCATATCTAAGATAGTCATATGTATCATCAGCACAACATTATTAGTACCTCAAAAAGGTAAGGAAAGTGACGTAAGCTCTTAACACACACTTCCTACAGGTACAACCAAACCAAATACATTCTTAGTACTAATGCAACAAGCAAAATCATTGATCTTTAAATTGAAATGATATTAAAATAATATAGGAGTACTCATTACTTCAAACAACACATTGAAGGAACTAGGAGCTCCAATTCCACGGCAACAGATATTAGGGATTGATAAATATATCTAGCTACCATTTCATTAAACCAAAACTATCTAATCAATAGGTAGTCTCATACGGTGATTATTGTAGTTATCAAGATATTGACAATTATAATCCATTTATATCATATAGTTCACTGAGTCCCATAACCTTGAATTATGGCTGATATTGATGATTGCAATCTATCTATTCGATTGTTGTTTGATGCGGTTCTCTCTTATTAACCACCACCTTGCCAACATTTGTAGCCTAAGCACCTAACTACTATTTCCTCCCAATATTCACGACCATAACCCATAAATTCGGTCTAAGGTTATTACCCTCCAATAGGGTAATCAAGCATAAATAATACAATTAATTATTAGCTAAGTTTATGTATTAGTTTGGTTATTCTCTTAACTAAAATCACACACAACACGTAGAGCTATCCATACTTGCAAAAAAATAATAAATCAATATTAATTTTTTTAAAAATTTGATAAATTAAAAGAATAAATAAAATATCCTCACTAATTAGACATTAAAATCTTTGTTTCGCTCATTTTTTAAAAGATTCGAGCGGTGAGATAAGTTGTGATTTCACTCATTGCTAAGGTTAGTAATAGGGAATTTTATTTGCTAATGCATGCTCTATAATATGATGCATTAGCAACTCCTTTGGTTGAATTTTTGTTGCTGAAATGGCCTTCACTAGCAAGAAAAGAGTTTGTTATAGTAATTTTGCTTCACTATAGTAAAAAATGATTTTGCAATATCTCTATACCTTAACCTTAATGCCTTTTCGAGTAGCTATCATATATATGGGAATTGAGTTAACGAGATTTCTTCTCTTGAATGGTATGATTTACCATGAAAACTAACCGAGTTAAAGGGATTATATAGGTAAATCTTTGCAAGGAAGCAGACATTTGGAGAATCATTCTAAAAAATAATATGTTGCTAGCTCTACCTTGTGTCAATATTTCTAGAAACCGCTTGAAATTGATTTAGTGTTTGAAACAATAATGATGAATTTGGAATTGATAGAAATGACCTAATATACAAGGATTTTTAGTCAATTATATTATGGATTATTGATGTTATTAAAGTAGAACTCTAAGTTTTTCTGAATTTGCAAATGTGTTGTTGACTTTGATAAGGATTAGTGACAAATCTTAGAGTTTAGTGCTAACTAAATGAAATTAACGTAAGAGACATGCAATGAAAAAGAAAATCACATTGAAGGAACACATCAATAGATTGAAAACCATGTTATATAGTTACGTACTAAATCATTAGCATTATATATTACAAAACAAAATATGAGAAATGAAAATACATAAAGGACAATTTTTAAATAAAAATCATTTTTAAACCTAAAACAATTTTACTACATAAGCATTATTCTATAGAAAAAGAAAAATATAGAAAATCATTCAACATTGCATAAAGAAAAAATATAATGTGTGTGGGTAAAGGAAGGGATGATATATTTTTAATATTGACAAGCTTCCTATTAAATTTTGTATATATTATGTTTATGATTTTAACATTTGTTTAATCAATGGCAAGTTTTGAAGAATGGTAATTGTTTATACTAGAGAAAGAGAATATTAATATTGGTAATTGTTGATCTTAGACTATGCCGATAGAAATATGATCGAAAGGCAATCTTGAAATCAAGTGATTGGCATAAGCAGGTACATAGTAAGTATGGTATGGGGGCTTACTTATATACTATTGTAAAGGTACAAGTTACCAAGAGTTTGTACTCGAGACTTATCTTGTGGCATTTTAAAATTACTTTATACCCTATAGATTTTATAGGGTATAAGGTACCCTATGAAACATAATTTTTTTTTCTTTATCTTCATTTAAAATTTTGTATTGGATATATAATTAATATCAAAATTATAATTATATTATTAATAGATTCGTTGGTAATAATTTGTATAGGTTATAATGCATCTTTAGTTAAGACAATATAAAACTTTAGTAGGCAAAATATATTATATTTCTATAATTGGAAATATTCAAACCCTTGGTTAGATTATGCTTAAGTTTCTTTTTAAATCATCAAAATAATTTTTTTTTTATAAAAGCATAAAATTACTATATGCAGAGTATAAAAACCATATGTGAGTAATCTTAATATGATATATTGAATGATAAGTTAAGGATTAAGATATTTTTAATATCTCACTAAACTAGAGTTAGTAAAAGACGAATGGGGATGCCAAAAGAAAAAAAAAAAAAAGATAGCAAAAGAAAAGAGAGGTTTTTAGCAATAAGAAGAAGAAGAAGAAGACAAAAAAGTGAGAGGGATTGGATAGTAAATATAAACTGCGTATAGTCTTAGAGTTTTATTGTAAGTTAGGTTTTTGCTATTATTTTCTTTGAAACTAAAATAGAGAAAGCAATAGTATTAATTTTATTATTTATTAATATTATTTAATTATTATTGCAAAGTAAACATAAGATATCATAGAACATGTATCGTATATACATTAGAGTATAAGTTCAAGGGTAAGATGTAATACTCTAACTTTATACCCATTTCCTAATCTATGAGAGTAGGTTCCAAGAAACTATTGTCCAAAACTTATTTTATGACTCTCATTACCTATTTGAAACCTATCCGATAAAATGGGGTCTGACTAGATACCTTGTATGACAGGGTTATTCGTTCACTCTTACCAAGTGGGATGATCTACAAAACAAACAAAATGAGAAGAATAGTTGGTGGGTTATCTAGGTGGGGCTACTAAAATGCTTAAATAAGATCTTTATTGATAGAGAAAATAAGCAAAGTATATGTGAGTCGAATGGTACATACTTAGTCAAGGAGAGAATCGGGGGTACTTATAGATCAAAAACTATACCCCAAACTTAGTAGCCTATGACTTATCATTCCAAGGTTTTTTGGAGGCTCAAGATTGTAAAGATTTTTTGACATGATTGAAGAGTGACTACCTCATACTTCATGCTTATCCATTCAAAGTCAATGCATTATAGGCACCATAGATTGAGCTTCTTGCTTATCTAATCTACATTTAATAATATGGAGGCATTGTATAATGTAGTCATGTGCCCTCTAAGATAGTGCTTAACCTAGGGGATCGAGCATTAAGCAAAAAATTCATGAAACAAGAGGGACGAGACACCCTTAATTTGTTGCCTACAGGTTGGCTAAGTAATGTGGTAGGCCGGGTGCTTGTAGCTCAAACTATTGGGCTCATCTTAAGTAATTAAGCCTTAGCCTCATCAAGTCGAAGACCTCTATTCAAAAATCCATTATTAACAATAATGACACCATAAACAAATACAATGGATGAAAATGTAGAATATGAAAAGTTAAAATCTTCGTACATATTATAATAAAAGAGTAATATATCTTGATATTATCGATTTATCTCTTATTGTTGGATTTTTCAAATATTTATGGTCATTATTAGCTTGTGGAGGTTGGTAATTAATTAGTAATTAGATTATTTTTTATGATTGTGGAGATTTATGTAAATGGTACTTTTTTTTTGTCAATTGCTATACATTTTCTCGAAATCTTAGCCCATGGAGTTTAATAGGCTCTTAGGTGATTAGACTAAAGTGAATTTGGGCTACTTAGGTCAATCTGCAAATTAGATAGAGGTGAGTAGAGTAGTTGGAGGGTTTTTTGACATAAGCAATTCAATGCTTAAGTTAGTAAGGCTTATAAGGGAGTAAATACTTCACATGGAAGGCTTAAGAGCAAAATGGGAGCAGTTAGGAGTAATAAATGAGTAGGAGTCTAGGTTTTACTAACAAAGGGTGAAAACTAAGTATTTACATGCTTAACTTATGAGTCCTTATCAACTTGTGGTATGTAGCCCTGTGCTTTGTAGTGCTTCAAATTGGCAGCGGCTAGAATGATTGCTTTTGGGCTTTGCGCCTGTCTTTTCCTCATAAATGTTTGATGTTGTCATATGGCTATAGCTACATAGGCTTGAGTTTTCCCAAAGGTGACCTATTAAAGGTCATATTACATTTAATTTGATGTGAGTGTTGCATGGCTAGGCCTTGTAAGGAACCTACCAGTTCTAGGATTGTTCAAGGAAGTTTGTTAAGGATTCATCAAAGGTTAGCCAATGACTTACAAGAGTTGTCTCTTGCTAGGGGTGTAATGATTGACACTACAACCAATTGATTCAAAAGTTTAAGGTTGTAGATGTGTTATGAACTTTTATATTTATTACTTAATACTCTCCTTCACTAATAGGTTGGATTTTGATTAAGGCCCAATAAGTGGACAATTTTATAAAATGGGAGTTAATTGACAATGCAAGGCTTTGAACCTAGAAACTTTTGCTCTAATATCATATTATGAGTTACACTACAACTAATTGATCTAAGAATTTAAGCTTGTAAATATGGTATAAACCATTATAATTATTACTTAACAGGGGAAACATCAGTTAGCTAAGCCCTTTATTTCTTTTCTGTGTCTTGGTTGAGGTAGCATTATTACTCGACATAGAGATTAGCACAGTTGGCCTAGGCCTTGTTGGAGTTTTCGGTTCATGGGTGGTTCTGCTGGGCTGTGAACTTGAGCTGGTTGTCGCATGTTGTCCCTTGCATTGTGGTCATGGAAGTTGGAGTGCTCAGTTGTTGGGCCAAGGTAGGTGACCTATAGTCAAGGGTCATCATCGACACTATATATATTAGAACTATTATAGATGGGGAAATAGAATCTGATCCTTGTATTAGAAGATTAAAGTTCATGTTAACTGATTCTTGCTTCATTGATAAAGGTATGGTTTGATACTTTCTAGTGGTCTAATGGCATGACAATTACTTCCTAACAATTTAAATATCGTTGACATCATGATGACTAAATACATTTGGTAGCGGTTTTCCGTAAAGAAAATTCCAAAACATCGCAACAATGTTCAAAAATCTCCTAACTTTAAAAAAAAAAAAGAAAATGAAAGGAAAGGTTCCTTATATTAGTTCGTAATATAAATAAAGTAGCTACAATAGAATGATAATTTACTATTATTATTGTTGATGTATCTCTCTATTAATCCGTTTCCAATATCCAATTTTCTTACGGAGACTCCAGAAGATGGATTTAAAAATAAAAAAAAAAAAGGAAAGAAAAAATTGAGACAAAAAGAGCCAGAGAAGTCGTCGCTTGATGCCATTGGAAAAGAAAAGAAAATTATAATTAAGCAACAACGGTGGATAGGCGTACAAGGTTTACTAATTAGTTCAGCCTAGACATTTTAGGGTTGGCGAGTGTGGGGGCTTTCCAAAGTTAAAGTGTAAGCTTTATTTCTCGTTATACTTTAAATAATAACACAAAGTCGGTACTTAGTGAAAAGATTTGTTTCATTTGTCCCCTTTCGAATGTGTATCAGATTCTCCTCTTCCGCGTACACTTTTACACATCATCTCTCTCTCTCTCTCTCTCCCCAACCCAATACACGGATCCTATATACTATATATATTATACTATATAATATAGAATCAATCATGAGTATTTGATATTTATGAGTCATAGGTCATAAGTTTCAGTTTGGAGGAAGGGCAAAAATAGAGAAAAGATATAACATGCCAACTGTGTATAAGTGGTTGGCTATGATGACCTTAAGGATATATATATATATATATATATATATATAATGTTGTTTCTAGATATCAAACCCACATGGTACGACTTGCCTAAAGTTGTTTTTCTTACCTTATTTCACCTACCCTTAAAAAAAACAAAAAATAGTGCTATAGATTTCAAATTTGAAACATCCCTCCATTTATGCTCAATTGTTTGTATCAATAAAACACAATCAGTCCTCATTCCCCACCTCCCACAAACCCGCATCTGAAAAACTCATCTCATTTAGTCCACTATATATGTTATCATGCATCAACATAATTATTACATCTTTTAAATTCCAAACCCAGCAATATTTCTTACTCATGAGTGTCTTGACTATACTTATTGTTCTTCTGATTTGTGTAGTTTAAAAATGTTGGATTTTCCTTTTAATGATAATGAACAAAAGACATCATAGTCCTATTCGATCCACGATTTAAAAAATGCAAGCGAATGAACCTAGGAAATTCCAAGTTGATTATTGGCGTAGGACCTTTTTGTTTGTTTCAGTGACTTCATTTGGACATAAACTGAAACGGGATCTTGTCTATATTAAGGTGTCCAAATGAGAAGTTGCAAGAATAAAACAAGTTTTATTCTATATTTCGTTTATGTACGGATAATAATAATGTTCATGAGGCATAGCATTTTCACATATATATATATATATATATCCTGTAAATATGAACATTAAAAAGTACGAAACGAAGGAGACGAAAGATTCTCGCCGTATACACTACTTCAAACATTATTATTGAACTAAAGAATCTCTCTCCGCCTTTTTGAGTCCGATATGTAAGTCGGTTTTCTAATATTGAGAGTGGCTTGGGGAAAAAACCCTGAGACATAAGTTACACTTTAGCCAACACCAAAAATAAAAATGATAGCCCTCAACCGTACCCAAACTGGGGTGGGCATAGGATAGCGGCCGTCGATACATGACATTTTCGTGCTGGTGTCTATCATGTGTCAATGCTCGGACCTAGGTAGCCTACGGTACTTTCTTGCATGTACTCCTCCACTTCATGGCATTTTATGCTCATGGGACAGTGGCATGCAGTTCATCATGCCTTCGTGCTGGTTCACCTACTCGTGAAGTCGAAAAATTAGTCATTATATATATATATATATATATATATTTCGGTTCTTTTTCTTTCATGTAAAATTTACACATGAAATAACAACATTTAGAAATTATTGCATTTTCCTCAAAGTCGTCAGTTTTTCAAGCATTAAAATGTCCACAAATAGAATTGGTTTCAAGCGGATAATATGAAAATAAAGTACCTAGAAATATTCACATAGAGAATTTTGTGCTAACTATTGCCATAGATGAGCAGCGTCGCACTTGTTCATGAGATTGCCTTCATATCAAAAGTTGGATTTGTCCAATGCATTACACTTGTTTGGCTGAAGGGGAAAAAAAATCATGTAATGTAGTGTCTATATAACATTGGAAGTAAAAATAAATAAATAACCTAGAATAAGATTTTCTTTCAACAATATAATTCCCTTGTAACTGATGGTATAAAATAGCACATGTAGAGAATGAGAGATGTTGACTTGCCACGATTTTTACCTAGTAAACAAGTACCTTAATCTCCAATATATTATTGATAACTTATATAACTCAATTAGTATGTTGATGGTTACTTTTTGTACAAGTGATGCTAAACTTGCTAGTGACGTAGACAAAATAGAGTTAAAAGTTAAGAAAAAATTAGATCTAAGGAACGAATTAGAAAAAGCCAGAAACTAGTTAGCCTTGTCCTAAAATGAGTCCTCGAACAACCAAAAGTATCTTAAGTTAGAAGCCAACAACTTAAAAGCTTATCAAAAGCCACAACCTGAGAAGCCTAGTTTTGATTCTTATAATTCTCTTAGCTATAATTTTTTGCATATGAAGAGTTACAGAATTTATAGCTTGTCAATAAAGACTTGTTCGAGCTTATTTTAGTATGAACCAAATCCTTCACCGTTTGGGTTATTTTAAAAAGTTAAATTTGTTAAGAAGATTACTTTTGTTAGTTTAGAAAGTTTATCCCTTCTTAATTTTTTTCTTTATTTTTTGAGATTAGTGTTTTATTCACTTTCCTTACTTTATCTTAGGGTTAAAGGGATTATAACTATCCTATGATTATTTGTATTTTAAGTTTTTTGCAATAATACAATTTTTACTCCTGCAATATTTATGTCCATTACGCTACTTTGGGCTTGTTTATTTCACTCCAAAAGTAGGCGGGACTTTAGTTTCCATTACTTTTAACAAAAAATGGAGTTTGCTTGTAGCGAGAAGCTGGGGTAATTTGGTACAATTAATTAACTCCACAACTTGCCAATTCGTTACATTAATAAATGTAGCCTTGGAATAGGAGTTATACCATATACTACGTTTGGTCTTACGTTCACTAAAGTGATTGGGAGGGTCCATCCATATACTGCTAGGGTAAAAAAATCTTCATGATGGCCTCCCTCTTTCGCATTTTACATGCAATCATCAAAAGTGTGCTCCATGCTGTCCTTGCCATTATCGCTTTGAAAAAGCTTAATAATAACAAATTATAATGATGAGTTCAGCCATTTTCGCTTATAAAAGTAGCAGACATTTGCTTCATTATGCTGTTCACTCAGTGAATCTCATATGTCCTCTGTGTTACCAAGAAAGGTTAAATAACATTACAAGTTGACCAGGAACATTGTCGTACTAATGCCCGTGAAGAAGACTACCGTGCTTCGTGGAAAAATCTGACTCATTGTTTGGAGTGGGATCTTCACGCAGGATAGTTTTATTTATCTAAGCGATTAATGAGATTTGGATGAATTTCAAAACGTTCTAAAGAGTCGCTTCCATAGCTTTTGAAATAAATAAATGACCTTTCAACCGATATCAGAGCACTCAAACTATGTCTCAAATGGCCTAAAATAGCAACGGTTTTTGAGTTTTATTAACTGTTCAGAACACCTCTATGTATTCTTAATTACATTTTGAAAGTTTAAAATTTTATCCATTATTATATTCGTTTGGTGTGTATCATTGGTTTGTGTCCTGAATGGAAAATTAAGAGTATATATATATATATATAGAGAGAGAGAGAGAGAGAGAGAGAGATAAGGCTTTACTTATAAGAGATAGTAGTGCTAGCATTAAGAGGTGTAACATCTTAGACCAAAAATGGTAAATAATAAAATCAATAAATACTAATATGCCTTTCTCAAACTTTTTGGCTTAAAAGTTTCTAGTTAGTATTGTTAAGATATTTAGTGGACTTATAAACCAATACTACTCTCTCCTACAATCCATGTGAGACTTCACTTAATGTATAGGGAATCATAATCTCCCCTCTTAAATACACAGTGTCCTTATCACAAGACCTTAAATTGACTTTAATATTTTTTCCCCTTTTGAATGTACAATTTAGTTTATCTCTGCCCATAATCAAGCTATAAATCATCTTAAAAGCATGCTTGGAACTTACGCCCTAGTGATATTCCTTGCCTCCTCAGACTTCTTCTTTAAATTGGATCAAAATAATTTCCAAATTGTCCACCTACACATAGGGGATTAGTTCTAATACCATTTGTAATATTCAAACCAAAAGTAGTGAATAACTAATTTAACAAATGCTCACATGTTATTCACTTAGGGGGAAGATCAATTTCGTTCCCCTTTATTCCTTATTGAACCTCTATTACCATGTTTACTTCTCCAAATCGCAACTCCTAAGGAATTGCAATTCATAAAAATCGAGAGTCAAGATTCTTTATGATAAGCTAGGAATTGGAATTCCTTGGAAAAAAGACCCTCATTGCCCCCTTTCTTCTTCTTTTCTAACACACCTCTGCTACTAAACTAGACTCCAGCAACCACTATCACCACCACACCAGACTCAATGATGACGACCATTATCACCACTAAGCCACAACAAGCCAACTACAACTTCAGTGACTAGATAAACACACAAAAGAGTTTATAATCATATTGAGTTAAGATTCGATGCTCTAAAAATGGTAGAAACAAGTGATCGGAAGTTAAGGAACCATCATGACAACAATGTCTTCATGCTCCTCGAGATCTCTAATTTTATTTTTCAATCAAAGGATGCTTTAAAAATCTATTACAATGCTGTCTAATGATTTGTTATTTGGCTTTTGTCTAGTCTAATCTTCTCTTGAGATAGAGCCAATACTCGTCTTCTCCGATGAGGATGATTTTTTTGATAGCTGTCTTAGCTCTTCTTTTTCAATGAAATAACTATTTAAGGTGACTCTTTTCATCTATATCTTCATGGACTAAAGATTTAAATTTATTCTTCACCTTTAAAGGCCAATTGAAATGTAGTATTAATCCTTCAAATTTTATTCGATGCCTATTCATATACTACCATCAATTCCTTTTCTTTGATTAGGGGAGACAGTTAGAAAAAGTTGAGATTTTGACAAGAAATGGAGGGTGGAGCCTTGTTTTTTGGTTTTTAGTTTTGATAGAAATGAAGGGTTAATTTCTTAGTTTTTAGATTGATGTATTTGCTATTATGGATAAGGAACTAGATGAGGGTAATTTAGTCATTTGAGTTTTATTATGGGTTTGTTCCTTAGTTTCCTTTTCATCAAACTGAATAATGTAATAGTTATTACGCATGTATTCCATGCATAATGAATTGACATTCTATTCCCCTTAAATCCATTCTAATTTAGCGAAGTGAACAAGCAGTAATAATAGATCTTTTTCAATTGCTTTTTCTAAAAATTTTTAGCAATATTGACAAGATATTCATTACTATTACTTTATTAACCAATACTACTTCTCTTTTATAAAACTTTACTTAATATGACGTATCATGGAAGGTGGTGATACAATTTTGAATTTCAAAGTGTTGTTAACAAACTATATACGTTGTAGTCTAAGCAAGTTTCTTTGTATTATTATGTAATTATTGTTTTTTAGGTAAAATACAGATTTATATTAGAGCAGATTTAGAAAGTCACATACAGTACTTAAGTCTCTAAGCCTTATAACTAGCTTTTTACATACTTAATTAAAAGATAGTACATTTATATTAGGCTTACAAGAAACCTTAACACATTTTAGGCCTTAGACATCTTGCTCAAGCATAACAAAAACAACAGGAGATGGTAGCTACTCAAAGAGAACAAAAGGATGATTGATCATCTTCGCTTGATTAGCCATATAATAAGCTACTTGATTAGTCATATAATAAACTAGTTGATTAGTCTCTAGTAGGACTGCTTGTGCCTTCCACTCTTGGAACAAGTAACATTTTTCCTTGCATAAATTTAAAACAGTAGAATATTTCATTCTATTTACAATATCTGATGTGAGTAATTGTGTTGCAATAATAAGATCAGTTTCCATCTTTATATCTTGAAACCCTAATTGAACACAATGATTCAATCCCCAATATATTCCCTATGATTCCACTGAAACAATATCGATTTGCCTTAACGTATACGTAAACCCTAAAACCCACTTCCTTTATGTTTCTTGATTACCTCTCTTACCTATGACTACCCTATAATGTGATTTGCTAAACCATTAGTGTTTAGCTTAATTGATCCTTCCTCTAGGGCAACCATCTTAAGTTTTTTAGAGTTATTTCATAAAATTTCCTCTTTTCTTTTCAATAGAGACCAATATTCATAACTTAATTATTTGACCATATGACCAAAATTATTGTCAACAAGCTTAGGATTATGCAAAACCTAATTGTTGTTAAGTCATATGTACCATAAAGAAAGCCAAATAGATAAGCCTTGAGAGGTTAAGGCAAGCATGCTTCCTTCTTTTTTACATGTATGTTGTACTTTATCCATAAAACAAAATCACCATTAATCATAAGATCTAACAGGCTTTTTTGTTTCATGTGATCTAATTATTGATTGTATATCTGGACAAGTATAAAATGCATGTTATAGATCCTCTTAATTGTAGCCACATCTAAGGTAGGTATATTCATGTATTTACATTGATCTTAGATTATTTGCTGTTAGCAAACAATTATGTTTAATTTTCCATAAGTAAAGCTTGACTTTTGGTGGGAACATTAATTTCCACAACAAGAGCTAATTTCCTATTTCCTCTTTGTTTTTGGACATAAGTTGTAAATAAATATTACTTAACTTCATTTCATTCTTTGCATTCCCTCAAATACAACTTATATCTTCATTATTATTTAAAATGATTGGCCTAACATTGTTTAGGATGATTGATGAGACAAGAAAACCAATTCTTTGTTCATCCCAATAATAAGGACCTCTCCAAGAATTAGCTAAAGTTAAATTTTCTGCTTGTAAATGCATGGGCCCTTGAATCTAATTTCTTAGTGGCTGATTACTACACTATATATCTCACAAAAAATCTATTCTCTTCCCATTCCTAATATATTTCATTTCATTCTTAAGCCACCAACCTTAGCTATCATGTAACTCCTTAATAAGATGAAAGGTAGTAGGTATTTTCAGTAATCTTCCTTATTTCCTAATTTTTTGATGCTTGACTTTAACTAGCTTAGCCTATAACAATCTTTTGTGTCTAAATTCTTAGTATCTCTTAATTGCACAAGTCTCATTTCTTTTATATAAGTCAATCAAACCCAAACCACCCTCCTCTTTAGGTTTAGGTAAATGATTCCAATTGATCCAGTGAATTTTGTTGGAATTTTAGAAAACTAGATATAATTTTTGTAAGATTATCTTTGGAATTTTAGAAAACCACATAAAATAAATTGGTAAGGCTTCAAGCATTGACTTAATGAGGATAAATCGACCAGTCATGCTTAGTTGCCTTGCTTTCCACCCTGATAATTTTGCTTGAGCCTTCTTAATTGTCATATTTAGCTATGCACTATTTGGCCTTGCTCCATTATGCAGGGGAAATCCTAGGTACTTACCAACGAAGTAGCTTTCTTCATCCATAAAATGCTTCTTATATGATAGGAATCAACTTCTCAAACTGGTCATACATAACCGAGCTAGAGGTCTCCAAAGACTCACATAAAGAATACTAGCTTGATAGTCTTTTCAAGACGAGGATTTCGATTTTATTCCCATCTTTTACATTGCTATTAACCCGAAGTGTTGAGCCCGCATTAGTACCAGCACCATTTCCGAGTTGCCGAGCACATATGCTAACCTACCGAGCAACCATACCTATCGTCGAGTTCTTACCATGATCCAGATAGCACCCAAGTTGACTGACCTTGGATGTCTAATCGAGTTGAGTTGCCAAAACATTCGACTTAAAGAAATGTTGACTTAGACTCTGAATATCTCCCAGTACTTATGCTTTCACCTAAACAAGACCAAATCTACCTAGTTCTCAAACCCTCTTCCGATGTACCTTAAACTTATTTCTACAACTGTAAGATTGTCTCATACTTCGCAACAATAAGAACAACTTTTGTACATGGTACCAATCATTCGCTGACATGTGTCTTCTGGCATAATATTCCAAAAGGATTTCTTACTTTTCTATATAAAATATTCTTTTTCTCTTTTATTCCTTTTAGTATATTTCATGTATTTCAATTGTTTTTTGTCTTTTTCACGTATGCCTTGTAACCCTAGTGGGGCTAATATATAAACCCCATTTCCTTGTACATAGACACATCATTACATTATCAGATTATAACAAGTTTCCTTTGTGAGCAACCTTAGTGTTCTTATTTCCCTTTTAACTCTTATCTATTTCCTTTAGTAAAGACTAGTGGTGAGTAACCCCATAGTTCGGATTGGTGAGTCATATTCACTAGATAGTAGTCTGAGTAGGATCAATTGGTGCATCATATTCGATTGGTAGCTACTTAGATTTACTAAATCCTTTTATTTTCTTTTAGTTCTCATCCGTTGTGGTATCTCCATATGTACAACCTCGAAGATGCATTAGCTTCACTGGTACCAAAGCATAATTTCGAGAGGAAGTATGTGAAGTTACAGTGAAGTTTTGGTTCATATTTGCTATTAATGGTTGCTATGTTCTTTCCATAGCTACTATAGCGTGTTTGTATGAAGTAAGTTCTAAAGTTGTGAGCTGTGAAGTGGAGGTTCATGCATTAGTTAGTGTAGTTCCTATTGTTACTTTGTTATACTATATTTTTTTACTGCAAAAACAAAGCAAGTTCATTTCTGTTGTATTCGAGTAAGTGACGGGCGATTGAAGTTGTTAGAGTGTATTAGTAAGGTTTTAAGTAGTAAGAAGAAGTGTTTATTGTGTGTTGTTTTATTAATTTGTTAGAGAAGTATTATGCTATGTTGGATTTGAGTGCTTAAGGTGTTATTAGTGGCTAAAGTAGTGGTACTCATGATGGTTGAGGTCAAAATGGTAGTAACACTCTTAGGTCCATTGATGATAAGCTTGATAGACTTACTAATCTTGTTGAGGGTCTAGTTACTACGATGCAAGTTAGTAGACAACACTATAAGGTGAACCACATCGTAACCTACTTAAGAATGTTCTCGAGAGGTGATATGGCTAAGGTGGCCAAGTTAATCGCTCAGTTCGATGCCATTAAGTTAGAGGAATCATAGACTGAGTTGCTAGACGATGATTGAAGTTAGAAGAGATTGAAGAGGATGATAGCGAGGTAAATAACGAAGAGTGTGGGAAGGAAGAAGAAGAGGTTGAATATTATCAAACATAAGAATGAAGACATTGAGTACCTTGAAGACTTAGATAATGTCAAGGTCTAGATCCCACCCTTTAGTGAAAGTAGAGATATAAATGAATATTTAGAGTGGGAAGAGAAAGTAGAGAAAGTATTTGACTATTATGGATATACTGATGCCATTATAGTGCAACTTGCTGCACTTGAATTTTCTAGATATGCTATCATGTGATGGAAGAATCTAAATGAGACCAAAGCAAGAAATGGGAGACAAAGTGTAAGAACTTGGGAAGATATGAAGAGATTGTTAAGAGAAAGATTTATACTTGAGTCTTACTTGTAGGATACATTTGCGAAGTTGTAGGAACTTTGCTATGGAAACCGATTTGTTGATGACTATGTAAAGGAATTCTAGTTGATGACTATGTAAAGGAATTCTAGTTGTTGATGATTTGAGTAAACTTGGAAGAACCTAAAGCTTGTATTGTATCTCGTTTCATCTATGGACTTGAATATGAGATTTGCAGTATTATGGAAGTATTAACGTTCCATACATTGTAAGAGGCCATTAAGGTAGCCTAGAGTGTTGAAAAGTAAAGAAGAAATGCTCTGAGCTAACCTAAGCTAAAATTTTCCTAAGCTCCTATTCTAAGCTGACTTGCTCATGTCGAGTTGAGGAAAGATGTAGCCAACCTGATGATAGCTGAGTAGGCTAGTAGAATCGAATTGAGGATAGGTTGACACCGAGGACATATGAGAAGCGATAGACCTTCGAATGGAAGATAAGCTAGGTGAAGTGCTTCAAATGCTTGGGTTTTAGACACATGATTACTTAGTATTTGAATTGATGTGCTATGGTGATCCAAGGAGATGTACTGGATAGCACCAATAAGAGTGAGCTAGAGGAGGAGAAGAATGGTAGAAAAGTTAAAACCAAGGAGGAAGAGGAGACCTATATCTATGTTGACCAATGACAAGTGATGACCTTAGTATTGAGACGAGTGTTGAACTCCTTATTAAGCTCCAAAGAAAATCAGAGAGAGAATTTATTCCATACAAAGTGTATCATCAAGGGATAATTGTGCACCATCATTGTAGATGGAAGAAGTTGCATCAATGTTGTTACATAGTCCTTTGCGTAAAGTTTAAGATTGCCGACCTTTAAGTGCCTCCAACCTTATAAGCTACATTAGCTTCATGATAAGGGTACTTTGCATGTCATATAGCAAGCATCTATGCCTTTTAATATTGGGAATGCATATAGGGATGAAGTGGTATGTGATGTCATTCATATAAGAACTTCACGTTTATCACTTGGATGATTGGGATTGCTTAACCATCATGTTATTCATGACGGATATAAGAACACCTATGCCTTTGTCAAGGATGAGAAGAAGATTATGCTATAACCTATGACACTTACCTAGGTGAATGAAACCCATAACTAGCTAACTTGAGCTAGTAAGAAGAAGGCTTTAGTGATGAGTTAAAGAGAGCTTAGAGCTGTTAAAAAAGGTCGATGAGCTTATGTTTCTATTAATTAAGAGACTATTAGAGATGAGAAATTTAGAAGATGTTCCTAATGAGATCCAAAGGCTAATTGATAAATTTTCTAACCTATTCCTTGAAGAGTTGCCTAAGGGACTACCCTTTGTTTGAGGCATCAACATTTTATTGATCTACAGCTAAGTACAGCCCTATTGAACTAACTTGCCTATAGAATGAATTGTAAGCAAGCTATTGAGTTGAAAAAGCAAGTGGATGAGCTCATAGAATGAGGTTATGTGAGGGAGAGCATGAGTCCTTGTGTTGTACTAGCTTTGCTCATCCTAAAGAAGGATGGTTTATGGCGCATGTACATTGGTAGCCGAGCAATCAACTATATCACTATTAAGTACAGATATCCAATACTGAGGCTCGATGATATCTTAGATGAGTTACATGATACTCGAATATTTATGAAGATTGATTTGCGAAGTGGCTATCACTAAATTCGAGTGAGACCTAATGACGAATGGAAAATTGCTTTCAAGATGAAGCATGGTCTCTATGGATGGTTGGTTATGTCATTTAGACTTACTAATACACCGAGCACAATTATTTGACTAATAAACCATATGATGTGCTCGTTAATCGAAAGATATATGGTTGTGTACTTCCATGACATATTAGTATACTGTGCTGACTTGAACAATCATGTTCAACATTTCTAAGCTGCTTTTGACATTCTACAAGCCAAGAAGTTATATGGGAACTTGAAGAAGTGTATGTTCTATCAAAGTGAAGTTGTCTTTCTTGGGTACGTAATATCTGGAGATGGAATTCGAGTAGATAAGGAAAAAGGTTTAAGCTATCTTAGAGTGGCCGACGTCAAAGAGTATCACTGAAATACAAAGTTTTCATGGCTTTGCTTCTTTCTACAGAAGATTCATTAAAAGTTTCAGTATCATTACAGCCCTCTTGACCGAACTAACAAAGAAGAGTAAGGGATTTCGATGGAATAACCGAGCTAAACAAAGTTTTAGGGAGATCAAAGAGAAGCTCACTATTGCCCTTGTCTTGTCCTTACTAGATTTTGACAAACCATTTGGATTGGAATGCAATGGATCAAGCATTGGAGTTGGTGCCGTATTGATGTAGGAACGATGATTTGTTGCCTACCATAGTGGGAAGCTCGTTGGTGCTACGTTGAACTATTTTATATATGGGAAAGAATTATACTCACTGTTTTGAGCTCTTACCATTTAGCAGCATTATTTATTACCCCTAAGAGTTTATAATTTACACTGACCATAAGTCATCGAAGCATCTTGAGAGTCAGAATAAACCTTTAAAGAGGTAAGAAAAATGGCTAGAATTTATGGAAGCATTTTCCTGTATAATCTGATACTAAAAGGCTAGTGCCAACATGGTCTCAGATGTGCTATCATGTTGTCAAATCTTGCTGAACACCCTATAGATGAAATTATTGGGATTTTCACTTATCATTGCGTAGTATGCTCAAGACCCCCAATTTGGCCCTATTCTTGAGCAATGTAGAGAAGGAGTTGCTGTTGGAGGATATTATATTAAGGATGGCTATTTGTTCAAAGAAAGAAGGCTATGTATACCAAGTTATTCCATATGTGAGTTATTGGTGAGAGAAGTTCATAGTAGTGGATTATTTGGTCATTTTGGAGAGACCAAAATAGCTAACCTATTGAAAGAGAACTTTTATTGGCTTTGTCTGGCCAAGGATGTCCATAAGGTAGTCGGTAGTTACAAAGTGTACATAAGGGCCAAAGGAAAAAGAGAGCTACATAGAGAGTATATGCCCTTACCTACACTGATCTCACCTTAGACATTCCGAGGAAAGGATTCAATCTTTATTATAGTGGATTACTTTAGTAAAATGATACACTTCATCCCATACCATCGAACCAATAATACTTTATACATTGTTGATTTGTTTTTGTAGGAAGTTATCCAATTACATAGAGTGCCAAAGACAGTTGTTTCAAATTTGGATACCAAATTTTTGAGCTATTTTTGAAAGGCTCTTTGGAGAAGACTTGAAACTAAACTTATGTTCAACTTTAGTAGCTACCCTCAAATTGATTACCGGATTGAAGTAGTGAACATAACGCTGGGAAATCTACTTCGAGTTATCGTGGGAAAGAAATTAAAGGATTAGGATCTATGTTTGCTTATTATAGAGTTCACATATAACCAAATTACCCACAACACCACTAGGAAGACTCCATTTGAGGTTGTCTATGGCTTCAATCTACGAGTCCCTTAGATCTAATTGATACCTTGCAGTTGCTAAAGATAGTTAATTTGGAATTGACCGAACCTAAGAATTATAAGAGCTACATCAATCTGTGGTAATGAAGATCACCAAGTTCAACCAAAAACAACACCAGATCTATAGTTGTAGCTACTGAATTATTTCTTTCAAACCAGGAGATTTAGTATAGATTTACCTTAGTCGAGAATGATTTCCGCACTTAAAATAGAGCAAGCTATCTTCACAAGTTGATGATCCATTCAAAGTCTTAAAGAAGATCAACCGCAACGCCTACCAAATTGAATTGCCCAAGAATTATGCTGTTTCCTTTACCTTCAATATGTCCAATACGATTCCCTATCACCTAGAAGAAGAAGTCCCACATATGCCAGGATAGAATGAGAACCCAATACCACTTTGGATTTGATGACAAATCTTTTTGATCCCTTGGGCAGGTGGTAGGAATCAACTTCCTAGACTAGTCATGCACAGTTGAGCCAAAAGACTCCAAGGACTCACATAGAGAATACTAGCTCAATACCTCATTCAAGACGAAGATTCCTATTCTGATCCCTATCTTTTATACTAGTTCTAACCTAAGTGCTAAGCTTGCATTAGTACCAACACCATTTTCGAGTTGCCGAGCACATATGCCAACCTATCAAGCCTATAGGCTGACCTACCGAGTAGCCATGCCTATTGCCAAATTCTTACCATGATCCACGCAACACTCGAGTTGATTGACCTCGGACGTTTGATCAAGTTAAGTTGCCAAAACATCTGACCTGAAGAAATGCTAACCCAAACTTAGAATATCTCCTAATACCCAAGCTTTGACCCAAATAGGACTAAATCTGCTCAATTCTCAAAACTTCTTCTAGTGTGCCTTAAACTTATTTATATAGCCATAAGACTATCTTAAACTCAGCAACAACAAGAATAACTTTTATACATGGCACCAATCACCCCATTGACATGTGTCTTTTGGTACGATTTTTTAAAAGGATTCCTTATTTTACTGTATAGAATATTCTTTGTCTATTTTACCGCTTTTAGTATGTTTTATGTATTCCAATTGTAAATTATCCTTTCTGTCTTTTCCATGTATACCTTGTAACTCTAGTAGGGCTAGTCTATAAACCCCATTTACTTATACGTAGAAACATCATTACATTATCAGGTTATTACCAGTTTCCTTTATGAGCAATTCTAGTGTTCTCATTTCCCTTTTAACTATTATCTATTTCCTTTAGTAATGAATAGCGACGAGTGATCTTATAGTTCAGATTGGTAAGTCATATCCGGCGAATTATAGGCCGAGTAAGATCAATTGATGTGTCATATTTGAATGATAGCTACCTATATTTACTAACACTTTTATTTTCTTTTAGTTCTCATCTGTTGTGTACCTCTCTGTGTGTAAGGCCTTAGAGATGTATCATTACCTCATCCTTCACTTCTCTACCTGTATTTCTTGAGAAAAATATAGATGATTTTTTATTATTTATCTTTAAACTTGACAACTCAAAAAAGTTCTGTAAAACTTGCTTTATAGCTTCAACATTTTCCTTATTTGCTTTTGCTAACAACATAACATCATTTGTAAATGATATATGAGTGATGTACAACTTATTTCCTTTTATTTTGAAACCTTCCCATTTACCCCTTTGGGATTGTTACTCGATTAATCTACTTAATATTTCCATTCCTAAGATAAATAGACAAAGGGACATTGAGTCCCTCTACCTAATACCTCGATTAGGACTGATAAGAGAGGTTTGATATCCATTAATCAAGACTTCAATAGTGACCTTTGGACATGCAAGCTCTAGAGCTCTAAGCCTATTACTAAGCCTAGCTAACACTCTTAAAAGCCCCTCTTACCTTCATTGGAATGGTTTATCCACCAAAGGTATAAGCTGGCTTAGAGAAGCGCACTAAGATTGCCCATAACCCTAAGGACAAAAGCAGAGGCCTAAGCAACCCCCAAACACTTTTATTATCTCTCAATCATTCCTCATGACTCGAGTTGCTAGATAGTATGAGGATTTTGGGCCTTCTCAACCTGAGCTTTGAGCCCTTAAGGTATCCCTTAGAGGACCAACGCTTCACCGACCGACCATTAGGATAAGGTGTGCCCCCTGGTTAGAATGCCCTTTGGGAGGTTTACCCTCTAGCAAAGCTAAGCTCACCACCCTCTATCTCCCTCTCTTTCTCTATCTCTTAATTGAATGTTGAGTGACACCTTGATGTATGGCCTAGAGGTTTAGCCACCAAGCTATGGTGGTCGTCCATGCTGATATGATAGGTTTATCTCCTAAGTCTTTACCAATCGATTGAAACTTAAGAGTCTATTCTCATATTGACAATGCTCTCACCTTGGATTGCACTTAGGCTAATCCCCTCATGCTATATGGCTAAACAAGTAAGATCTCTTACCTATAAATAGGAGGTAAAACTCCAGGTAAGGGGATCCTTTTGAATTCTTCTTGATTAACTATTTGATACACTCTCTTAGCTCTACTCCAATTGTTGTCTTCACTAACTTGTGCATGAGAGGGCCCTTATTAACCATGCCGAGGAGGGTTTTTTTGTAGGTTTGCCACCATTAATGATTTATATTTTCTTACTTTTATCCTTAGTTTCGACTTGATGAAATCATATGTAACCAAAGAAAAACTAGAATAATTATTGTGATGCTATTTTGGGAGGAACTTTTGTTGGATTTCTTGCTTGATTTGAATCGGGATGAAATTTAAAGATTTGAAATCCTTTCAATTTTGTCATCAGTTCGGTCAAACATGTGTAATGACAAATAAAAAAATTTCAAATGTCGAATTACATAATTAAAATATAGGGGTTCAACAGTAGACGATCAAAATTCATTTTAATCTAAAGTGAGTATTGATAACGTGCACTAGCTGTTCAATCTAAAGTGAGTGTTGAACTTCTTATTTTCAAATTTCATTAGTCACATCCTGAACAGTTTTGTTTTTCAAATTGATTTCTTTAAACGAAATATATATATATATATGAAACATATCTTGTTAACTTTAATCTTAGTCCTGGTCAAGCCGTAACTGCAACCTAGATAGCTATTGCTTAGTGGCACACTACTCCATTTTTAAAACTCCCAACTTTCCCACTTTAAGTGATTCATAGATCCAAAAGTAAAGGTATCTGTCTGTCTATTCGTATATTTTGTTTGTGCGTTAACGTTGTAGAAAGAGGATGCCCAATGCCCCCGTAGGTGTCAAATGCTTAGAGGGAAAAGATTATTATTGGGGATTGGACTTTTTTGGCGACTCAAAGTCACACACTTTCTCCCAAACTGAACCGTTGGGAACAGCTTTCTCATGACTCTCCAGTGTGTAGATAAAATTTTGACCACAGCTCATATCATTGGGGTTTTTAGTTCACATGGTTATGGGACCCTTGCTCTTTCTCTTTGCGTCCGAATCATGGTCCCACGTTTTTGGCAGAGTCCTTGCGAATTTGCATACTCCCATCTCTACAGGCTTCCTTACAGCTCCCTCTTTTGGTAACTATTCTTAAAACTTAGTCAACCAAAGGATGGTCCGATTACTTCAATGATTGATATATCGGTTTAAATGACTCAAACGATTCAGCTTTGATCTCAACGGGAGAAGAAAAAGAAAGCCTTATCTCTTTGTAATTTCATTAAACTAGTACGAACATATTATTTTGACTTGTTTGAACACTTATAATGGGAATGATAAAAAATATATATGTTATAATATTTTTGGTATTTCCTTTTTCCTCTTTGGCCATACACAATTCTTGCTAATGGAATTCATGATAGTTTTGGTAGCTAGTGGCTAGTGGTAATCAACTGTATAAGTTCGCTTTTCATTTGAAAGAAAGAAAAAAATGTAGTTTCATTCACGTGCTTTCATTCGAAAATCAAAAGGAAACAGATATGTATTTAATAAATATGAAGTAAATAAAGAAAAATTAAATTGAAAAGATCCATTTTCTTTTGTTAGTAGGTAATTTACCACGGTTACTATGTTCTTTCTTTCTTTTCTTTTTCTTTTTTTTTTTCTTTTTTTAGTCACGAGGTCTGAAAATTGAGCTTTCCATGGGGCTTGCAAGTTTTATATTTGCTCATTAAGGGGAGTACGTACAATTTTTTTGGTTGTTCGTTGTGTTAATAATTCTGTAAGTAGGGATGTTTATGGTTTGGTTTGGTTTGGTTTGACTTTAAAATGATTCTATTCAAATCCTTAATAAGTTTAATTGGTTTTAACAATTTAAGGTTAGAAAAGTTACTCTAAATGTGGTTTGGTTCGATTTGAATCACTTTTAAAAGTACTTCATTATATTTGATAATACTAATAGTTATTAAAGTTTTTAACTAAACATTGATTTTTAAAATGAAAAATATTACATAAGAGTTAAAGCTATATAGTATTATGTCATAATAATATTACATCTCAGGTGATAGTATGAAAATTTCTTTGAGAGATGAAAAACGATAATAAAAGAGATGGAGTGGATAGTAGATACTGAGTGTGAGATAAGAAATAATTAAAAAATATGTAAATCAGGTTAAAATCAAAGGTTAATATGGTTTAAAAGTAAAAAAAATTACTTACATTTTATCTTTAAATAAGAAACGGTTTGATTCAGATTTAAATAATTTAACTTAGTTTAACATTCTAAACTAAATTGTAAACCATTTGAACATTCTCTGAAATGAACTATAAATCAAATTGAAATATAAAAGAATTGTTTTATGGTTTGGTCTAATTTGATTCGGATTTTGGTTCGGTTTGATAAACAACTCTAAGTATATGAGAGAAAAAGGCATGGAAATTTTATCAGCTTAGTATTACCACGTTTCAATTATGGTGTTACCCTACATTCTTTATTGACACCATGCTTCTTCACTAGATGTCAGTAACAATTTCATCAACATGTACTGAATTTTATTTTTAATTATTGGAGCATTCCATCATCCTATTAATGATACTGATACATGAAAGGAAAGCTTATATATTATTTTATGCAAATAAGGTTTTATGGGAAACCCCCCTTTGCCACGTTTGGAAATTATGGTGCCTTCCTCTTGGGTTGATACTGTATCCATGGGCTGTCCAGGGGATCAAAGTATGGCCTGCCGCCTCCTTAATCTTATACCCACTTAAAGTAGTTGAATATAAACTCTTCTTACACAATACGGGATGAATATATAATCCAACCTTTGGAACCTTCGCCCCGTGAGTGTGCACTCAAGTGTCCCGGAGACCACTGCCACTCATTACAACACCGGAACATGCACGCCGAGACATTTTCTTACTGTCAATTCATACTCTAAAGTTTGTATACTATGCCATTTATTTAGAGTCATTAGAGGATTTATAAAATCAGAATGTATAATTGTATTTGAAAATAAAAGCTGCTGGGGCCTGTTTAGAGTAGCTTTCAAAATTGTAAATATATCTATAATAATTATTAAAAGCCTGAGATACACTATAGAAATAAAGTAATTCTGCATTAATTTTAGTTCCATCACGGTATGAGTTGTGTACAATGTAAATTTGAAATATGTAGAACAGTGCCCCAAATTCGAATAAATCATTAATTACTAGTTAACTTGTCATAATAAAAACAGCCATTGGCTCTCCTATCATCATCACCTCTATCAACATTGTTGTTCGTGTTGTTATTGATATCAATATCTTCTAATATTAAATCTTTTGAAATATCCAACTGTACTTCATTTTCAAAAATATTAACATCATGAATTTCAGTTGTTTTCCTTAGTTTTGATAGTCTATTAGACCCAGATCAAGATAAGATACGGGATTAGTAGAAGCAATCACAAACTCATGATTCTATCCATTTTAACGATGTTATGTATGATTTCGTTATGAGTCTATATTTAAACGATTTTGATATGCTCTACATTGAAAAAACCTCATAATATCATAAATTAATAAAATCGTATGAGTTAACTCATGATTTTTTATAGTTATATTTATTAAAATCATAAGTCAATTATAAGATCTTACGAGTTGACGATTTTATGATATTTTTTCAAATAGATTTAAAATTGCTTAGGTGTAAATTTTTTATAAAATTATAAATTTCAGTGTACGATTTTATAGGTTTGTGGTTTTACTGATTTCTTATAATTCTATCTATTTTATATATTAAAAATAATAATAGAATCATTATTTTTTGAGAACCATGTTAACCATAATTGCTTGCTAATATGAATCATGGAAAGAAACCGACGGTGAAGAGTAAACTAGTCAATATAGGTCGAATTTGGAAGCAGTTCCGAGCATATGGAGGTTTAAGAGGCAATTAAGGAAAAACCGACCAACAAAAGGTCGACGTCGGAGACTCGGAGTTGGATTGTGTCGTAGTTGACTGGGTAGTCAACTGGTAGATAGATAGTGTTTCAGGCTGTCAATCGATGGATAGTAAAATCCGTCTATAATGAAATTAGTGAATAATCAAAATGGTCTGCAGTAAAGCCTAACCTTGATTGTATGAGGAAGCTTTAGCATTTGGTCATGTTTAGTATTAGTTTTATTTAAATTATTCTTAATGTTATCTCCTTAGTTTCCAATTTTATGTTAAGAGTAATAAGGTTAAGCTAATGCCACTAAATAGTCAAGTCACTTCATAACTCAACTTAGTAATTTGGAATGTAGTAACTGTCTACTCCTTCTAAATGTCTCTGTCAATAATGTAATAGGCTATTACAGGTTTATGTAATTCCTAATGAATAGGAATTCTTGTATGAGTTTATCACATTCGAAAATCAAAGTGAACAGACAATACATATAGGATCGGGTTTTCCTACTTACACTGAGATTAAAGCCTTAAGAATTCATCCGGCAGCCTCAAATGAGCCAAAACAGTGGAAGGGAAGGTTGACTTGGTTGATATGGTCTTATAAGGCATATTGACCATTGATTCGAGATGGATCCTGTTGACTACTAGAGGGGGCTAGTCAACTATTCGAGTCAGCCACAAGGCCAATCTTTACGTCCACAAAGGAGCTCAATTGACTTCACCCTATGGATGGTTAATCTTTGCCTTAATTTAATCTATGTCAGTCCTATAGGAGTTTTTAGGATATTAGTCACTTCGCTTAAAATTCATCTTTTAAGCATCAAATTACAGATTTACTAGACGGATTCCATCTAAAACCACAATAGATTAAATACTATAGATATAGGTTAAGAATAAGGAAAAGAGATAGGAAATTAAAAAGCTACCTTGAATCCTTTAAGAATTTGATCATTCTTTAGATGAAAACTTCAATCTTGTGCCCCCATCAACAAGAATTTTCTTCTAGGATTATAACAGTATTTGTTTTCTATCATGATTGAGGAGAGATCGATAGTAGTACGATATATTACTTACCCTTACTTATATGTTCTTGCACTAAACTTCAAAGCCTTAGTCTTTACAAAGTTATAAGCAATTTAGGACTAAGATCTACTAATCCTTTAGCAATAAGATATTTATAAATTAAATAAGGAAACAGACTATACTTAAATATCTCGATTGAGGAATCTCTTGGGTAGTACTAGATCTAGAACCCTGGACTAAGAGAATAAGGGCTCCAAGGTTTCCCAAAAGGAAGAAGGGTTAGTTTTCATAAAAACAAATAAATAAATAAATAACTAGAAAATAGAAAAAAAAAAAGAAGAAGAAGAAGAAAAGAGGATGCTCCTTATTTTCCTTGTTTTATACTAGTTTCTGCAAAGAGACTATAAGTCAATTTAAAGTATTTAATGTGACATTTCAATGTGGGCATCACTTTACTTAGTACTAATTAATTACAATATTGAGCACACGTATGTCGCAATTCTATTAGATTCCAACTAATTATAGTCTTATTGGAGTTGCATGTTGTGATTCAAAGCTTCGTGTGCCTTAAACGGGAAGTTAGGGCACATGCTTTCCCATGATATATATGTTGGGTTGTCATGATAAGTATACCATGCATATGGAATAGAATTATTTAATGAATTGCAATTTTTAGTTTACAAAAAAGTTAATCTTTGTAAAACAGTTAATGCCAACTTGGATTATTTGATCTTTTTTGGTCTTTTGATGTGGTATCACTTCTTTGATTACCCATATCCTATCTCCTAACACTACAAACATGTAGATCTTTTACAGTAAAATGGTTGAGGTAGTTTTGTTTTTGCCTTCAGCAAGACAATATTTTCTTCTATGGCTACATAAAGGCAATTGATAAAGGTAAAAATAACAACCACCTCTACATAAGCGGGTAAGTAAAATGAAAAAAACAAGGAAAAAATTAGAAACCACAATCAATCTCCTTTCCATTCTCGACCTCTCTCGTTCTCCTCTCTTCTTCCAAATGTGAAGCATTCAAAATTAAGGTAGCATTTGGTTATGCAATTTTCATAATATTGGATTGGACAAAAAATTTTATCTCATATTTAATTTATAAATTTACTTGGTGATTTGACAAATAAATTAAGCTAATGGACTGAATAAAATTTCTAAATTTTATTCTATCTATACCATAGTATAAAAATAAAATTTACTGAACAAAAATAAAAAATATTTTACATTTAAAAAAATATCTCTCCATATTATAATATTAAGTTAATAAATATTATTTTTATTTAATATTACAAAAAATTATTTATTTTATAATATAAATAATTAATTTTTTAATATAAATTTTATATCAAATACTATGCATACCAAACATGGTATAATAAGTTTATACTATTCAGTCCTCTTTATACTTATTTTATCCGGTTTTTATAATTAAACATTAACTAAGGGTATGGGGTTAAG